>JAJONQ010019177.1:0-32212 GCA_036250385.1 Solanum microdontum
CAAACTTCCCCAAGGTCTTGGGAAGAACGACCACGAAATACATAGCTATCCTTTCCCACTTTCATTCTGGAATTGGCATTTGCTGAAGCAAACTGGCAGGCCTTTGGTGCTCATACTTTACTTGCGGACAGTTTTGGCACTTTGCCACAAACTTAGCTATGTCTTTCTTCATGCCAGGCCACCAATAAAGTCATTTCAAATCTCGATACATCTTGGTCACACCCGAATGAATGGAATACCGCAAACCATGGGATTCTATCAACATCTTCTGAGTTAAGTCATCCACTCGGAGAACACAAATCCTTCCCTTAAAACTGAGCACACCACTCGTGTCAAGATTTACATCTTATGCTTTGCCAGACACTGTCTTCTTTCAGAGCTCATTCAAACTCTCATCTTTAAACCGCTTAGCCTTGATCTCCTCAATGAATGTGGGACTAACCTCAATGAATGTCCCCCACCTTTCTTTGAGATGCCAACTGCATGAACTTAGACTCCAAGGTTTGAATCTTCTTGGCCAAAGGTTGATTGGATACACCCAAGCAAGTTAAGACTACCCACACTCATCGCTTTCTGGCTTAATGCGTTTGCAACTACGTTAACCTTACCCAGATGATACTGGATGGTAACATCATAAATTTGAGTAACTCCATCCACCTTTGCTGCCTCAGATTCTGGTCCTTTTGAGTGAATTCATGTTGTAGACTACGATGGTTAGTAAACACCTCACACTTGACACCATAAATGTAATGCCGCCAGATCTTAAGAGCAAACACTACCTATGCCGACTCCAAGTCATGCGTAGGGTAATTTCTCTCATGCACATTCAACTGCCGCGATGCATAAGCTATGAAATTCTTATATTGCATCAACACAGCACCCAAACCCGAATGTGAAGCATCACAATAAACAATGAAATTTTTACCTTCCACTAGCAGTGCTAGAATATGTGTTGTGGTCAAAAGGTTTTGAGCTTTTGGACGCTCTCCTCACACTTTTCGGTCCACTCGAAAGGAACCTCCTTTTTGGTCAGCCTTGTCAGATGCGTGGCGATAGAAGCAAAATTTTTCACAAATCGTCGATAGTAGCAGGCGAGCCCTACAAAACTCCTAACTTCAATTACAAAGGTAGGCCAGACCCAATTCTTGACTGCTTCGATCTTTTAGGGATCTACCATTACCCCTTCTCTTTAAACCACATTCCCCAAAAGGGCAACCAAAGTCAACCAGAGCTCACACTTGGAAAATATGGAATACAAGGTTTGCTTCCCAATGACCCCCCAAAACAATGCGAAGATGGTCAACATGCTCTTCCTTACTCTTTGAATAAACCAAAATGTCATCAATAAAAACGATAACAAAATAATCTAGGAATGGTTTGAACACACCATTAATCAAACTCATGAAGGCGGCAGGCGCATTGGTCAACCCAAACGACATCACTAAGAACTCATAATGCCCATAGCGGGTCTTGAATGCCGTTTTTGGTATATCCTCGGGCC
Source organism: Solanum microdontum (assembly GCA_036250385.1). Lineage (NCBI taxonomy): Eukaryota > Viridiplantae > Streptophyta > Magnoliopsida > Solanales > Solanaceae > Solanum > Solanum microdontum. The sequence continues at coordinate 1,502 of JAJONQ010019177.1, forward strand.
TAATCTTTAAATTATGGTAACCAAACCTTAGATCAATTTTAGAGTAGACTGATGCACCCTGCAACTGGTCAAAGAGATCATCTATCCGAGGCAACGAATACTTCTTTCAAATGGTGACCCTATTCAACTGTCGATAGTCTATACACATCTTCATACTACCATCCTTGTTTTTAACAAACAAAACTGGAGCACTCCACGAGGAAGCACTAGGACGGATGAAACCTTTATTAAGAAGCTCCTGGATTTGAGCTTTAAGCTCTCTCAATTCTACCGGAGCCATGCGATAAGGAGGAATGGAGATGGGGCGAGTGCCCGACTCCAAGTCAATACAGAAATCTATATCCCTCTCCGGAGGCATATCATGCAAATCAGTAGGAAACACTTTCTTGAACTCAGACACTACCAGAATAGACTTAATAGAGGGAGACTCAGCATCAACATCCCGAATATGTGCTAAATATGCCATACACCCCTGCCCCACCAGTTTCCTAGCTCAAACGAAAGATATGACCTTAGCTGGCTTAGGCTTTTACACTTCTTCCCACTCTAACCTTACCCTACCCGGGATCTCTAGAGTTACAGACTTACCATTACAATTAAGTACAACATAATAAGGGGACAACTAAGTCATGCTTAAGATTATATCAAAGTCAGTCATATCCAGAATAACCAAATCAACCCAAGTCTGAAAACCCATAAACAGGACAGAACAAGAACGATAGACATGGGTGACTATGACAGACTCTCCAACTGGGTAGAAACATGGATGGGGGAATCAAGCATATCACAAATCGCATCAAATCCCAAGGCAAACTGAACAGACAATACATGTAACTCGGGGTTCAATCCCGTGACGAATAGACAAATCCTCTCCTCCTCTATAGTCACCAATTGTGTAGCATATCTGGACAAGGAATGGAACTTAGCCTCATAAGCAGCTATAGTCATACCACCCTGGTTTAAAGCCATGAATTCATCCTTTTTATGATCCCTCAAAGTCTGGGGCACATACTTCTCCAGGAACAAAGCATGGAACTGTGTCCAAGTAAGTGGAGACAAGACTGGCGATCTACATTCCACCTAGGCCCTCTACCACTACTTAGCCTCACCTTGAAGCTAGAAGGTCACAAACTCTACCCTATGCTGATGCACAATGCCTAACTTGTGAAGCCTCTCATAGCAAGCCTCTCATAGGCATCCTCACTCTCAGAACCATGTAACACAGGCGACTTCAGTTTCACGAACATAGTCAACATCTCATGCTCAGCACTAGTCATCACAGGACCCAATAGGGGACGAAAAAGGTCATTTATACCTAATGCTCCATCCACCTTGGGAATAGTAGCATAAATGGGGAGGTTGACTAGATCTTGAGCCACCTACACTATGGGAAGGATTGTAGGGCCGACCAAACCCTTCAGTAAATTCAGGATCTACTGAGCTATCACTGGGTCTAGGGGAGGAAGACCTGCAGTCTCATCATGTACATCCTCTTTTGGTCTAACATCCTTCTCGTTTTTTATCTCCACATTCTCTTCTACCTCTTCTTGGGATGTAGGAGGGGCCTCTTCCCTGGGAACATTCTCAACTAGGGCTTCACCCCTAGCAGGTGCTACCCTTTCTTGGACAGAAGAGTGAAAGAGATTAGATACCAATTCGGATCACCAAATACCAATTGGAATAAAGTCATAGCGCGAAAGGAGAAGAAGACAGAGATATTTCCTAAAGTCATGTAGCCTCTCGAAAAAAAGTGCAGACATCTCTGTACCGTTCTGCAAAACTCTACTAGACTCGTTTTGGTACAATGAGATCAACGAACCTAGGGTTCTGATATCAACTTTGTCACGACTAAGACCGCTGTGATTGACATCTAAACTAACCCTCCATGGGAGAACCACTACTACAACGCAACTAAGCAACTTAAAGAAACTAAAACATTTAAAGATACAAAACCAAGTTTAAATGATGAGTTACTATGGAGTTCCCATAAACTCCGAAGGTTTAAATAAACAACAAAACATAACTATTGCGGAAATTCAACTCCAAGAACCTGATAGTCATTGTACCAAAACTCTACTAATCAGCAAGTCTAAGAAAAAGGGGGTACAACCCCAAACTAAACATACGAATAAGTCTAACTATGTAGTCTGAGTTTGAAAAGAATGAACTAAACAAATAGAGGTTCTATGACAGCCTGAAAGAACTGGCTCACCCTCAAATTTGGTCTCGGTCAATGATTTCCTAGCTGAGGTCTATTAGTAGCCGCCTGAAGATACCTGTACTCAACAAAGAACGAGCAAGTGCATTATTAGTACACAAACCACACTGTACTTGTAGGATCACGCGGCTACTCCACTAAGCAAAATACAAGCAAGTAATTACCACACAGTAAACATACATATACCAAATGCATAATTCAATTATAATTTAAAAACAACATACCATTTCCCAATATCAATGACAGGTAGATATGAATGTATTAATCACAAGTGGTTCTCTCATGGAACCCACACCCAAACTGTTAGTGTGTCGAAATGTGACACCCAATCCAATATACATGTGTCGAAACGTGACACCTGGTCCAATATGTGTGTCTGAATGTGACCTGATCCAATATGTGTGTCAAAACGTGACACCCGATCCAGTCAGCACAACCACAACCACAATCACAATCACACCCATAATGAACAGTGATCATAGTCATACAATAAACTAATTGGTTTATGACATGTAATGGTTCACACATAATCATTTCATTAGATTCGATTCACATTTCCCAATTCACAAACATGCGTGCATACAATGAAGCAATTAACCGACATATAACACACAAATAGGAAATTGAACCATCACCTACCTCGAAACCAAGCCTGCCTGATTACTCCTAAGATACTTGAGCCTTCCCTTTTCGGAGACTTTCAGCTTGTCTTGGTCTAAAACAAGTAATTAACGCAAGGATCAATAAACAAGGCCTAATTTACCTGGATAATAATCAAACTATCAATCCAAGGCCAAACCCAAGATCCTAATACTCAACTAGGGATTTTCCCATCATTAACTTAGCGAAAATCCTACTCCAATGATAATTACCCAAGATTCTAAGTTCTAAGAATCGAAATATGGATTAGGGGAGTAATAATCTTACCTTTAGCGCTAGAAACCGTGGGACTCTATCAAGAAACTACATGGGTCGTCTCTTAGCTCTCAAGAATGAAGTTTTGTAGAAAAGAACGAAATTGGGGTTTTTCCCCGACTTAAGTCGTGACTGGCCCGCCACGGTGGGCCCTATCCCGCTATAGCAGCCCCTCCCTGACGGGATTAATCCAGCTTTAGTGGCTTGCACGGAGACAGAACCTCGGAATTTGAGTTCCAAGCTCCCATTTCGCAACACACCTTCAACCCTTGACATTCTAAAACTACCCTTTCACACCAAGTTCAGTTTCGAGAGTTCTACTTGTCAGAATTCGATTCCGTAAAGATGTACATGCTCCTTAACGTTTTGGATATCCAATCATATGATCAAATTCATAATTACATCCCCATTCATTACTATATTTCCCTAGACCTCACCTGACTCAGATTTCGTCCAAGTCAGGCCTAGGCTAGAAATTCTCAAGTCGCTACTCAAAACTTTTCTGGCCCAAATTCTTTCCCCATTGGCTTTTCCATAATGACGGGAACATGTCGTTACAAAGTGTGGTTTATATTCATTGTGATTGTGATTGTGATTATCATGTGTGATTGTTGGTTGGCTTGGATACCACGTCTGGCACATACTAACGGTTGGCTCGGGTACCACGCCTGGTACATACTAACGGTTGGCTCGGGTACCACACATGGTACATGATATATCTTTATTGTCTCATGTACTACGCTTGATACATATTCAGTTGGCTCAAATACCATACTTGATACGAGATATCTATATGGTTGACTCGGGTATATATCACGTTGTACATATTACAAATAGGTGGCTCAGGTATCACGTTAGTACAAATTACTAATGGGTGGCTTGGGTACCACACCTTTTATATTAATTGTTTGTGTGTGAGTGTCGTGAGTGAACTGGATTGTCTTGTTGTGAAACACTAGATCATGTTTGTTACATATGTTATCTGTTTTACAAAGTTGTAGTTACTTGTTCATATTTTGCATAACTAGTGAGCTGGCCGATGATCCTACCTGTTCACTGTGGATTTTGTGTATTAATACTGCACTTGCTCTTTCTTTGTTGAGTACATGACATATTCCAGTAGCTCATTTGCGACCTCAGTTGTGACTCTAGCGTTTTCTAAATTCAAGGGTGAGCTGCTTCTTTCGAGCTGTTATGGATTCCTCTGTTTTCTCTGGTCCCTTTTCCGAACTTTGACTCTTTTTGTTTTGGGGTTGCATCCTCGTATTCTAAACTAAGAATGCATGTTTTGGTACACGACTTTCAGCTTTTAGGGGGTTACTTCTGCGAAAGTTTGGTGATAATGACTTTTATTTATGAAACTTGTTTGAAGGTTTTGAAAATTATTTCCTCTTTAGTGTTGGTTGTATTGCTTGTTAGTAGATAGTTGGTTCTCCCACGGTGGTTTAGTGTAGGGTGCCTCTCACGGAGAGTTGAGTCTGAACATACACATTGTAACATATTATAGCCTTTACTTGTGACTCTTACATGATATTAGTTTTATAAAGTATAAAAAAATAATCAAATCGAAGCAACATATTCAGTGTAATCTCATAAGTGGAGTTTGGGGAGGATAGAGTATATACATATCTTATCCTTATCTCGTAGAGATAGAGAAGTTATTTCCGATAGATCATCAACTTAAGTAAAGCAATTTCAAAGCAACTTGAAAAAGAGACTATATAAATAAAAACAGTAACAACAAATAAAGCGAAATGAAGAGCGGTACACAAGAGAGAACACTAATGACAATGCAATAATTGAAGTGTACCAGAATCAATAAAAAATTGAAACCAATATTGATACAAATTCGAAAATTGTAATTTTGATGTATGAAAACGAATAACTGAAAAAATAATATGAGATAATTTTTTATAAAATAATCGATTGAACTGAACCATTAACATTTTCAAGAGCATAAAGAATATGCCATTCGAACAAACCAAGAAAAAATCAACCATACCTGAGTTTTCCCAATCTAATACCATCATGTTCACTAGGATGAATTAACCCAACATCTTTAGGAGATATAAACTAGTATGTACCTTTGTTCTTTAATACGCCATCCTAAATTAAGTAATATCTAGTAGATTAACAGAATGACCATCTTAAATAACGACAGAACATTGTGTTCAACGATAACAATATCAATTAAAAACACACAATTCAGTTGTTTGGCAGATAAATAGTTATGCATAAAATGTAAAATAAAAATTAGTATTATAGAGATTTTTATAGAGAAATTAGTAATATTTAGTTATCCATATATTATGTACCTTTATGTTCTATACTTGATAAAATTGAGATGAAGATAAATTTGAGGCAAAGATAAAAGGTAATTTTCTCTTTTATTATTTAAAAATCCCTGCATGTATAGATTTTTTTGCTTAAAAATTATAATATTAGTACTACAATTAAACGTTTCTTTTTATAATTGTTTGTCTTGATATTTTTTAGAGTCTATAGCAAAAATACTATGAAAGAAAACATAAAAAAGAAAAAGAAAAAAAGGCATCATTAGTTATTACTAGGGGTGTCAAAAATGAGCTCAACTATAGGTACCCATCTAGAATTTTAAGGGTTGAGCTCAAGATTCAATCTCAAGTTCTCAACCCATTTAAGTCTTACCTCATTTTAAGAGAATCTTCAATTGAGCCCAATTTAATCTTCAATTTCAACCCATTTTAACACTCTTTATTTGCATTGATATAATGTATGTCCCTATATTGAATGTATGAATTACTATCTACTTTTTTTTTTTAATCTTTTAGGATTTATCTATCCATTTGTAATTTCTTTTTTAAAAAATTTCTTGAGTTGAAATTCAAATTGCGGTTATAAAAGTTAAATAATAATATGTTTAAATTAATGAGATCAAGTATGTCAAATTGGGCAAGTCATGACCCAACCCGATTTTTAGCCCATTTGAGTCCAACTCATTTTAGTCCAAAGTAAACTTGGGCGGGTTAAGATCCAACGCAATTTCTATTTCAACTCATTCTAATATATCCGATTTCAACCCAATACAACCCAACCCAGCCAACCGCCCATTTGACACCCTAATTATTACCCTGAAATGTTAGTATAGAACTTTATTGTTATATGTTATATTACTATATTAGATAAATGACTTCTTAAAGTTGTTGCATCTTTGATACTTCGATTAGGACTTGTTCCTATTGAATACTTATACTATTTGAAACTTATGGGTAAAAACTTTTTCTTAATATGGGATGGGGTGTGTGATACACTGTAACACAAATCAGAAAATCAACCAACACAAAATTCTCTGAATGTTGATCAAAGTCAATTCAAAGATTAAAATTCCACAAATTTTCAACTTAGGTTCTCAAACCCTCAAAGAGACTCTGAATCTAAAATCGAAAATTCTCTTAGACAAAATTTCACATTTCGGGACTGATGAAATCAATAAAATTTCATTCCGACACTAGAAACTTCAAAGGACACTGAAAATCACTTTTTAACAACTTTGATTTTAAACTCAAATCTTATGCAAACCCACAACTTAATCAGAAATAACTCGGGGTCAATATCGAGAGGGAAAAAATAGTAAACTATCAAAAATGACAAACCGGGTCATTACTATAACACCCCCGAAAATTTTTGAGCTAAGAATCGAACCATCCTTCGTAGTGAGTAAGTTTTTACCAAGGAATTTAAATTTTTCCTAAGTGTTAAGGTCACTAGATGTAGCACCTTGAGCTCCAAAAATAACTAAATTGGAAATAGCAAAATCTGAAATCTTGCAAGTTATGTTTAAGTTATGAGTTTTGGGTCAACTTAAAACGACCATAACCCTTAGTACATGATGACTTAGGTGAGCTACAAGATAGCTAATGAAATATCTTCAAGTTCTCTTTCCAACGCCACCTAGTTTGATAAATTTTGAGTTCTGAGTAAAAAGTTATGACTGATTTACTAACGATGCACAAACCTGGCAACAGGTCCGCGTTACGGAGCCAATACAGACCTCACTGCCTGGTGAAAAATTATTCCGACTCCCGTCTCGTTTTATTTATTTCTTAAAAGGTATTTTCATCCTAAAAACCCTTAGGAAGTCATCTAAATTGCCCTAAATGTGTAGAAAAATCAGTTTTCATAAATCAAACCCTCTCATCCACTCCAAAAATTATACGCTTAAGGAATTCAATAAAAGCTAAGTCTAGGGTACTTCTTCCAAGATTTCCCTTCAAGTTCTTCAAGAAGATGGTTCTTTCAGGTATGTAAACTATCATAGTGTTGGGTTTGTTCTCCCTCATGCCAATCATATTTAATTCTATCCCCGAATTCATTTTTGAGATTGAATTATTAAGTTCTTGAGAAGTTCTTGAGTTTTAGCCATTATTGAATAACTGAGTTCCTGAGGTGTGAGTTTTGCAAACGAGTTGAGTTTCTTGATAGATTTTATATGGGTTTCATTGAAATCATTTTGGGTTTGTTAATTTTTGTGAACTTGGTCGATAAAACTACTTCGGGTGCGAGTTGAGTCGAGTTTGGGGGAGGCAGAAAAGATCGGGTAAATAATTGCACCTAGGTCTGCGTCGCAGAGGCGCTTAAATTTTCAGCATCCAGTCGGTCATCCCCTCTCCGCTTCGCGGAGAGGATACAGAGTCCTCAGCCTCAAAAATATTTTAGCAACCAAAAATTTAATTTCATCTCTGCGTCGTGCCAGTGTTCTTTAAGTTGGGTCTTCGCCCGTTCTTGTGATCAACTATCTTAACCCTTCTAAATCATTGATAGGTCTAACATTCCAATGCATAACCCTTGAATCCATAATTCAAATTCAAGGTAGAGTTAAAAGTTAGGTCTTAAGAGTTCTTTCGAACATTTTGAGAAAGTCCCTTTGAGTCTTTTTACGAGTATTCTTCAACTTCAAGTAACTAGTTTCAAGACTCAAGCAAGTGACTATGAGGATGATGAGAATGTATTCATGAGTCTTCTTTTTCATCATGAGATCCTTCATATCATGAACCATAATTGTTGAATTTATAATTCACATTCAACAGAGAGTTAAGAGTAGGGTTCAAGAAAGTATTTAAGTTCAATTATGAATCCTTTGAGATAAACTATCGATTTGAGCTAAGTTTTGAGAAAGTAAGTATGAGAATGAGAAGATTCGTATACAGGAGTTCCTTATTGATATATTGACCCTTGAGTCGAGTCGTTTATGCCCATAACTTCCGCATGAACTCCATTAGTTGAGTACCTTTGAGATGAGTAGTATCTTCAAGTTCTAAGTCATGAGTATTGAGTTCCTAATCCCCTTTGATATTATATTTCCCATGAAGTCCTTGAGTTGAATTGTTCATGCCTATAATTCTGCATGAACCCTATAAGTCGAACAGTCTTGAGATGAGAAATATCTTTGAGTCCTTGAGTTGAGTAGTTCATGCTCATAATTTCTCATGAACCCTCTAAGTTGAGCATTCTTGAAATGAGTTGTATCAGTGAAGTTCTTGAGTCCTTTATATGGTTATTGAAAACCTTGCATTGAGTCATTCTCGTCCATAATTCGGCATGAACCATATTTTAAGAAGTCTTTTACAAATGTTTTAACTTTTGTTTTAAGACTTTAGCTTTGATTTGAGTAAAGAGTTAGAGTAAAGTTCATCTCTTCAAAGATTATACGGGAACTAAGTATTCCCAAGAGTTAAAATGTTTTCACATTTGAGCAAGAAAGGAAACATCGATTTCCAAGAGAGACTTTGAGCTGGTTTTTGAGTAATTATCTCAAACCATAGAAAAAGTTATGGTTTTAACCATATGAGCTGAGTATATTTTGGGAGTAGTATTGAGCACCGATATAGGGACACGAGTTTGGATAACTCAAGTCTCCATAAACCATGTAGCAATCATGGGTATAAAGGATCATACTTTTTAGATGACTTCTTAGTGCTTTTTATCATAGACTATTGGGTCCACTTAGTTAAGGCGTTCTATATGACGGAAAAGCATAGGACAGTTCTGGCAGCGTGGGCAAGATGTTGTATCATCCCTTAGGCTCATAGTGCTGGTTGTCGGTTAGAGAAACTCCCACAGAGTTATATTGTATTTTTATATACACACCGAGTATTATTGTGTTCTTCAATACATTGAGTTTCTATCTACAGTTTTACAACTTTCCATATATATTGCATCTTTTACTATTGCTTTATCCTTGAGTATCCTGAGTTTCATATTTCGAGTTGAGTATCTTGAGTTGATTTGTGCTTCATTGTGTCGAGTACCTTATTGTTGAGTTTCACTGAGTTGAGAACCTTATTTCTGAGTTGAGTACTTCTGAGTTGAGTAAGTTTGAGTAGTTTTGAGAATCCTTGAGTATTCCTTTTGTTGAGTAAGTTTGAAAAAAGGTAAGTATGTTTCCTTTTTGTCAAGTTCAAGCTTATGTTATGCTCTAGAATTTCCCTTACATGCTTTAGAATTCCCCTTACATTCCACGTACTGAGCCATTTGGCCTGCATCTTTCTATGATGTAGATCCAGGTATTCAGGATCATCAACAGGAGCTTCGTTGATACCACATGGAGTTCGAGTTAGCTATTGTGAGCCTTCTTGCTTTCGGAGGCTTCCAGTTTTACTTTTAGCTATATCACTTGTTAGGAGGTCGTGGGTCATGTCCCGACTTCCATCTTTGTCATTTAGAGGCTTCATATATAGACAGTAGAGTTTCAGAAGTCTGTTAATTTATTTTGTTAAATGTCTTAAAGACTTAAGCTGCCTATTTTGGGGTGAGTTGAATATATTATATTATTCAGAGTTTTGTTTTGAGTTAAAGCTTTGTATTTAAGTTTCATGAATTTTTATTCAGTTTTTAAGCTTTTGCATGCTTAAGTAGTCTTCTGCTTGTAGTCAACCAGGATAAAGGTTTGCTTGGGGACCAACAATAGTTCTTGAGTGTCGGCCACGTCCAGGGTGTAGACTCGGGTCGTGACAAGCTTGGAATCAGAGCCAGGTTCAAGTGTCCTTAAGTGTCTATGAAGCCATATCAAGTAGGATTTTATTTATGGTTGTGAGGGACCCACTTCTATAAATGAGGAACTACAGACATTTAGAAAAAGTTTCCATTATTTCATACTCTTAATCATGCAATAGAGCAATGTCATAGAGATTTATTCATACTTGTGCCTTTCTAAGATTCATCCGACTACCTATCATACTAGCGATAGTTGAACAGAAAAGTCAGTCCCTTATCGATGAGTTGATCTTAGCAAAAGTCTTGAGGAAGTCATGAGACTCCAAAGGGGCTTGAGAGAAGCCCATGAGAGAGTTAAGTATTGAGTTTTAGAGGAATGCACCCATAATTATATGAATTGTGCGTTTGAGCTAAAAGCGAGTTGTACTCTCTTCTCTAAGCATTTTTCAGCGGAGACCTTTAAGAGGATGGTATGTTTAGAGCTTGGGTAATATCTTTATCCAACAAGCTAGGATGAGTTACGAGATCATGAGCAGTAGTAGTGAAAGAGCTCGGAGTTAGAGGAAAGTATGTAGAGGTTTAGTAACCTAAGTAAGGGAGGTGGTGTTTTGGCAAGCTACGATACTATAGTCATGTATCTAGTAAGTTAGTAATGAGCAGTTTTCCCTTATGGGTAGACTAAGAAGTATGAGTTGTGAAGATTCCATCATAGGAGGTAGAGTGTGTTGTAGCTAGGAAGGAGTTTGTGATGAAGTGTCATTGTGTAGGTGTTGATCAAGTGTAAGTGTTGAATAGAAGAGCATGAGTATACGTGAGGTGATATATCTAAGCTAGACTTATGAGTTGGAGGAGATCCCATAATATTCTAAGTGTTATAGAACTAATTAGGCAATGATGTATAGTGAATGAGTGAATAGTACTCAAGTTGTGAAGGGAAGTGTGATAGTAAATTGTAAGTATAAAGACTAAGAGGTAAGGATTGACTATTTGTCATGAATTTTTAGTGGGAGAATGATTATTAACTTTGTATTAGTAGCTGTACGTTAGTATAGTAGGCGAGCAATCATTTTGATATTCAGGTTTAGTAACAAACACTAAGCTTGAATTTCAGATAAGCGTCATGATCAAAAGAAAGACAACATGAGGGTGATGATGTTAGTCTTGAGATTTGATCTAGAAGACTTAACATATAGTAGGTGAGGAATTGAGGTGATAAGCTGCAATAAATATGAATGGTACAAGTGAGAGACCCTTACCTTTAGATAAGGGTAGTGAAGTGTGGGTAAGTCACAGGAGTAACAAGAGCAACAAGAGGTTTACCAAGGTGGTATGTTACCAGATGAGGTTCCAATTAAGTTATGATTTTCCATGTATGCATAGCATAATTGAGTTGTCAATATGGAATAGGTCCATAGCTTTCAAGTATTAGCTTTAGACCTAATGGGGAGATGATAGTATGAGAAATCAAGTCAAGGGTTGAGAATTTCTTAAGGAACAAGTTAGTAGGAGTATAGGGAGTTGTTTGAGTACTAAGCTTGAATGTGGTGCTGTTAAACATTGGGTGATTCTTGATATGAGCCCAAAGTGGTGATAAAGAGTAATAGTCTTGGAATGAGATTCCCTATAGAGAGGTATAAAACCCAAACCTACAGATTTTGGGTTAAGCTTGATTATAGTGAGAGTGTACCATTAGCCTCAGACCTCAGTAAGAGTAACCCATTCCCTACCCAATCCAGTTGTCATTCGAGGCAGAATGATCCCAAGGGGAAGATATTGTAACACCCTAGAAATTTTTTGAGTTAAAACTCGAACGATCCTTCGTATTGAGTAAGTTTTACCAAGGAATTTAAATTTTTCCTTAAGTGTTAACGGCACTAGATGTAGCACCTTGAGTTCCAAAAACAACTAAATTAGAAATAGAAAAATCTAAAATTTTGCAAGTTATGTTTAAGTTATGAGTTTTGGGTCAACTTCAAATGACCATAACTATTAGTACAGGATGTGTTATGTCACGACCCGAGAGCACCCCCTAGTCGTAACCATCATACTCGACCTCTCGGAGGTCTAATACAAGCCTCGTAGCATTCATTCATCGTATAGATACTAAAAACCAAAAAGAAATCAAAAGCTTTCTTCACAAACGAAGAAACTTTCATTAAATAACAAGCGGAAGACTTTCTAGACTTTATACATGATGTCTCAAAACCATCTAATACTTGAATACAACATTGGGACTAAGCCCACTCAAACTATAACAAAACTACAAGACTTAAAGGAACATGTTAGTTATTGTCCTCGAATCTATGAGGACTCACCAAGTCTTCATCTTCAACACCTTAGAAACCGATCCATCAACCATGGAATATCAACATCTCCCAATCCCTACACTTTAGTCAAAAGGGAAAGAAAGGGGTTAGCACAATTAAGTACTAAGTATGGAAACCATGCAAAAATATGCTAAAAAGGACATTTGGTTGAAAGTCATGCCTTATGCCATTTTTCTGAAACTTCATGAACATTGACATATTAGGCATATTATAGAACATAACCAACATATAAGACATTAACCACATTATAGACATACTCAACATTTTCACCAAGTAACTCATTTCATCATCCAAGGACCCTTATCTAAAGTTACCCTAAGACACACTTGAGTGAGACATGAAATGGACACCCATACAACCTCTTCATACACACCTAAGTGTTTCTCAAGGTTACTATAGACAAGAGCCATCACGCTTCAAGGTAACATACTAAGTAATTCACTTCATTAACACAAGCTATTCATTCAACAAATCATTTAGACAATAAGTCAACATCCTTCTTTAAAGTTATTTACGACACATTCATGCATTTAGGGGACTTCACACTTTAGTCATATAGCCTTAGGGAAATCACTTTAGCTCCTTCAAAGCCTATTCGTGCCATGTGTAGATAGCATCCCATAATACTACCTATACGTTGTAGAACCTTTCAAGTAACTAGAGTTCACACTAAGGGTATCAAGTTCTACATTTAAAGATCCAAGTGTCAAGAACGCTCATTGCACCAATTTCCAAGAGATTCAATAACAAAGCTCACCCAATATATACATCCTACTGTCACACCAAGCACAAGCAGGTATCAAAAAGGACCGAAGCCCTGTATCAAGAAGGGTCAAAGCCCAATAATCAAGAGAACCAAGAACCATATTAAAAATGGCGTTCTAATTCGTACTTAAAATGGACAACTTCCATTCATAAGACGAACTAAAAATCCAGAGTCAAGATGGTAAATGATCCGAATTAAGAGGCATGCCAATAGTGACAAAGTCACAGCCACAAGAAGGACAAGGTCCCAACAAGAGTGCCAGGTGATCAAATAGTCCGTACAAGTGGGCGATTTACATGAGTATCTTTAATGTCTTAAAGGTTACCAACACGACAATGCAAAGTGACAAGAGGTAACCAAGGTACCAAGATCAACTTTCAAATATACCAGTAGTTAAAAGAGTGCAAGTACAAGTTTATACACAAACCTCAGTACTTTAACAAAGAAACAGTCCAACACAACTTTGCGAGTTCAGACCGTAGACCAACCAACGTTTCAAGGTCCTCAATTTGTTCACGAGTATATACAACCTTAAAAATACAATTACCTAACTTCTTTAACTTCTATTAGCTCAGTAATATTGACGTAAAATAGGATCATCATCGCTTGTAAGTCTAGCATGTACAAATACAACTATGCTCCCAAAACAGTGAATTTGTCCATCCTGGTACCCCAAGTCGCAAGTTAGATTTGGAAAGGAAAATGGCAAAACTAGACTTTATAACCTTCATGAAAGATGTAACTATATCTCTTAAGGTTGCAAAAAAGCAAGAATCACCGCAAAATACATTTTGTACAAAAAGATATATTCAAAACACTAACAACTGATCATACAGGATTTCAATTTCTGAAATCTGGGCAGAACTTTCCCTATGTTGTGTCCCATATTTCGTATCCATAACAGTTAAATTAGAGTTTTACATAAACATAAGAGTTGTAGGTATACGAGTTATTCCAAATCATATTTATTCATTGTAAATGAAGTTCTAGAGAACAAGATATCCATAAATTACTAAACACTACCCAACTCAGAAACAGATTTCATCACTTACATATGAAAGGAATGTCATACCCTATTGATTTATATTCAACATAGCTTTTCATTTATCAAGAAGAGCACCTAAGTCTACTAAGTCAAGATATGGCATTCACCAATATAAGGCACTTCACATTCCATCATCTTCATTCATAAGTGCTAAAAGAGAACATGCTTTCAATCACAACACCCTTGCATTTACAACATGATTACCTTTACGTTATTAGATTCTCATTCAACTCCTTCATATCACATTTACAACACAATATCATGGTAATACTCAATTATTCATATAATGCCTTCAAGGCCATGACCATAATACATTCAATAAGTAACCCCCTCCACCATAAATGGATCACACATCAATCTATCACAATCCTAAATCAACTTTACATTAACAAAGAAGTTAGGTCAACTTACCATTCTCCAAAGTCATAATCACCATTACTAAATTCTACCACAATTCACCGTAAGATCGGTGTAGATAACAACAGAAACCAATAACACAAAATTCAATCTAAACATAGTTCAATAATCATCATGAAGATTAATTCACAAAATGCCCATTCAAGGCTACGAACCCAATTACTCAATTCACTAACAATTCCACACAATTAGATATAGTTAATGGCATAAATCAACAGCCCACAACAATCTAAACATAATTCTATTATCATCGAATCAAAATCAATATACCCACTTTATGGTGAAATTTAGGAAACTTGGAAAGACATGGGTTCATGGAATTTTCTTTCTTAAAACCATCAACAACCATCAATAATAACATAAATCATCATTAAAAACCATTTAATGCAAGAACCCATGCTTAGAATTGAAATTTGGGTTTTTGTGTTTTTGGAAGAACTTTGAAATCATTTGGATTGAGCTCCATGAAAGGAAGAATAATCAAGGATAAAGGATCCCCCAAACCTTAACCTTCATGAATCCCATAAATTTTGAGAATAAAACACTTGAAACCTTCAACCCTAACTTGATTTTGGACCTTGACCTTCAATGGAGTTCTAGAGAGAACTTTTAGGAGAGAAGGGTTTTGTTTTTGAGAAATATGAAGAATGAATTCTAAAATACCATTTTAAATGTTTTAATACCTTTTAAAAAAATACCTTAACCATGCATCTTGACCACACGAAATACCATCAACACTCAAGACGATCACAAACGAACACACGTTAGGTTCTAGTTACTCTAATTGTTTTTAGGGTCGTTACACATTAGGTGAGCTACAAGATATATAATGAAAGATCTTCGAGTCCTCTTTCCAACGCCACTGAGTTTGCTAAATTTCGAGCTCTGAGTAAAAAGTTATGGCTGATTTACTAATGACGCACAAACTTGGAAGGAACTCCACGATGGCTCCACGTAACGGAGCCAATACGGACCTCACTGCCTGGTGAAAAATTACTCCGACTCCCAGCTCATTTATTTATTTCTTAAAGGGTATTTTGGTCCTAAAAACCCTTAGGAAGTCATCTAAATTGCCCAAAACGTACAGAAAAATCAGTTTTTATAAATCAAGCCCTCTCATCCACTCCAAAAATTCTACGCTCAAGGAATACAAGAAAAGCTAAGGCTAGTGTTATTCTTCCAAGATTTTCCTTCAAGTCCTTCAAGAATATGGTTCTTTCATGTATGTAAGCTTTCATAGTGTTGGGTTTGTTCGCCCTCACGCCAATTGTGTTTAAATCTATCCTTGAATTCATTTTTGAGATTGAATTATTACGTTCTTGAGTTTTAGCCATTATTGAATGACTTGGAGTTCTTGAGGTGTGAGTTTTGCAAATGAGTTGAGTTCCTTGATAGATTTTATATGGGTTTCATTGAAATCGTTTTGGGTTTGTGAATTTTTGTGAACTTGGTCAATAAAACTACTTTGGGTGCGAGTTGAGTCGAGTTTGGGAGAGGCAGAAAAGATCGGGCAAATAATTGCACCTAGATCTGCGTTGCGGCGGCGCTTAAGTTTTCAGCATCCAGTCGGTCACCCCCTCTCCGCGTCATGGAGAGGATACGGAGTCCTCTGCCTCAAAAATATTTTAGCAAACAAAAATTTAATTCCATCTCTGCGACGCGCCAGTGTTCTTTAAGTTGGGTCTTCGCCCGATCTTGTGATCAACTATATTAACCGTCCTAAATCATTGAGAGGTCCTACATTCCAAAGCATAACCCTTAAATCCATAATTCAAATTCAAGGTAGAGTTAACAGTTAGGTTTTGAGAGTTCTTTCGAACATTTTGACAAAGTCCATTTGAGTCTTTTTAGGAGTCTTCTTCAACTTCTAGTAACTTGTTTCAAGACTCGAGCAAGTGAGTATGAGGATGAGGATAATGTATTCATGCGTCTACTTTGTCATCATGAGATCCTTGATACCATGAACCATAACTCTTGAATTCATAATTCACATTCAAGAGAAAGTTAAGAGTAGAGTTCAAGAAAGTCTTTGAGTTCAATTGTAAATCCTTTGAGATTAACTATCGATTTGAGCTACGTTTTGAGTAAGTAAGTATGAGAATGAAAAGAGTCGTATACATGAGTTCCTTATTGATATTATGACCCTTGAGTTGAGTCATTCATTTCCATAACTTCCGCATGAACTTCATCAGTTTAGTACCTTTGAAATGAGTAGTATCTTCAAATTCTAAGTCTTGAGTATTGAGTTCCTAATCCCCTTTGAGATTATATTTCTAATCAAAGGACTATTACTTGTTACCCATGAAGTCCTTGTGTTGAATTGTTCATGCCTATAATTTCGCATGTACCCTATAAGTCGAACAATCTTCAGATGAGAAGTATCTTTGAGTCCTTGAGTTGAGTAGTTCATGCTCATAATTCCACATGTACCCTCTGATTTGAGCATTCTTGAAATGAGTTGTATCAGTGAAGCTATTGAGTCTTATCTATGGTTATTGAAAACCTTGCATTGAGTTGTTCACGTCCATAATTCGGCATGAACCATATTTTAAGAAGTCTTTTACAAATGTTTTAACTTTGTTTTAAGACTTTAGCTTTGAGTTGAGTAAAGAGTAGGAGTAAAGTTCATTTCTTCAAAGATTATATGGGAACTAAGTATACCCAAGAGTTAAAATGTTTTCACATTTGAACAAGAAAGGAAACATCAATTTCCAAGAGAGCCTTTAAGCTAGTTTTTGAGTAATTATCACAAACCACAGTTATGTTTTTAAACATATGAGTTGACTATATTTTGGGAGTAGTATTGAGCACCGATATGGGAACGCGAATTCAGATAACTCAAGTTTCCATAAACCATGTAGTCTTCATTGGTAGAAAGGGTCATACTTTTTAGATGACTCCTTAGTGCTTTTTAGCATAGACTAGTGGATCCACTTAGTTAAGGCATTCTCTATGACGACAAATTATAGGACAGTTCTGGCAGCATGGGCAAAATATTGTATCATCACTTAGGGTCATAGTGGTGGTTGTCGGTTAGAGAAACTCCCACAGAGTTATATTGTATTTTTATATACACACTGAGTATTATTGTATTTTTTAATACATTGAGTTGCTATCTACCATTTTATAACTTTCCATATATATTGCATCTTTTACTATTACTTTATCCTTGAGTATCCTGAGTTGTGTATTTTGAGTTGAGTATCTTGAGTTGATTTGTGCTTCATTGTGTCGAGTACCTTATTGTTGAGTTGATTTGTGCTTCCCCCTTAGAATATCATGTTCATCCCCTATTTATAGTTGTAAGGCGTGGACAATGTTGCTTATGACTGGCCAAAGGATGTCATTTTGACTCTTGGCGGATTGTAATTGGTTCTTGCATTTGACTAGGACTACCACCTCATTTGGACACACGGCATCACCTCGTTGGTCTTAGATGCCTAGCCACTATGACACGTGGCATGGGTTTAAGCTTCAAGGTAAAATGGACCTTGGACTTGAATTTTATTAAAATGGACTGATTTATTTGTAAAGCCCAAATTAATCATCCAACCCAAATAAACATGGATTTAATCCAAATTTCGTATGAATTAAATCCAATAAAATTTGTGTGTCTACAGTTGCCTCCTACTTCAAGCCTTGTTGAAGTGTAGGGTTTGCCGACACTTGATTGCGAGACTTGAAGTATTACAAATCCAACAATATCACTCTTAAGGCATTTGCTTGACTTCGTTTCTTGTGATGAAATAAGTTGCATGGTACGGTCATGTGAAATCCCATTTCGATGTGCTCCTAAGGACTTTTGTTATTTCAATCCACTCGAGGAACGATATGAAGGATTCTCTCGAGAGAGATAAGCAAATCAATGTGACAAAGTTGTATGAATTTTAAATTCAAAATAGACTTGAATACGAATTTGGACACCAATACTTAGATTGTCACACAATAAGTCCCCAAAGTTGAATTTCAAATAAAAGATCATAACTTGATTTGCTTCTTTTTTGCAAACCTTCAACTTGGAAACAATTGGTAATTTAATAATCACACTAAGTTTTCTTTCCTTTGCTTGATTTTGTAAGAATCATTCTTGAAATCTCAAGACTTATTGCTTTCTTTTTGAGTACTAGCAACTTCCATTTAGATGGGTAAGAATTGATATGATTTGCTTCTTCCAATTTTACCAAAGCTTTCCTTGTACAAGAAATAAATATTGTTCAAAGGAACTTCTATATGATTGATCAAAGAATCATTGGAAAAAATAATTATCCTAACCAAATCAAGGTGTAACTCCAAATTTGGTGTGTTCTTTTCTCAATTTCATGCAGTCCCGCCAAAATGTTCTTTTCATGGTGTAAAAGAATTCAAACGATTAACGACTTGATTCTGGAAAAACTAGATTTATAGTACTACGACATTTCCAAAAATCAACATCAAAAACCTTTTGTATTGACGGAAATTGATTCTTTGAAGTTGGTCTCCAAATCTGGAAGTTCTCCTCACAGTTATGCGCAATCTCGCCAAACGTCCCATTCTCGGTGTAAGAGCATTCAAAGGATGAGTGACTTGATTCTATAGAAACTAGACTTGTAGTACTACGACATATCCAAAGATCAACATCAAAAACCTTTCGTATTGACGGGAATTGATTTTTGAAGTTGGTCATCAAATCTGGAAGTTTTCCTCACAGTTATGCGCAATCTCGCCAAAATGTCCTTTTCTCGGTGTAAGAGCATTCAAACGACAATCGGTTTGATTCTGGAGAAACTAGACTTTTAGTACTACGACAGATCCAAAAATCAACATGAAAAACCTCTCACATTGATGGGCATTGATTTTTGAAATCAGTCTCCAAATATGGAAGTTCTCCTCACAGTTATGCGCAATCTCGCTAAAATGCCCTTTTCTTGGTGTAGGAGCATTCAAACGACGATCAGCTTGCTTCTGGAGAAACAAGATCTTTATTACTACAACATATCCAAAAATCAACATAAAAAACCTTTCATGTTGACAGGAATTGATTTTTGAAGTTTGTTTCCAAATCTGGAAGTTCTGTTATGTGCAATCTCGCCAAAACGTCCTTTTCTTGGTGTGGGAGCTTTCAAACGACAATTGGATTGATTCTGGAGAAACTAGACTTTTAGTACTACGACGTATCCAATAATAAACATCAAAACGATCTCACATTGACGGGGCATTGATTTTTGAAGTTGGTCTCTAAATCTGGAAGCTCTCCTCATAGTTATGCGCAATCTCTCTAAAACGCCCTTTTCTTGGTGTAGGAGCATTTCAAACGACGAGAGGCTTTATTCTGGAGAAACTAGACTTTTAGTACTATGTAATATCCAAAATTCAATGTCAAAAACCTTCCGTATTGACGGGAATTGTTTTTTGAAATTGGTTTACAAATTTTGCCGTTTTCATCACAGATTTGTGTCTTTTAGATTTTCTTGTTTCTCTTTCTTGCCGGTAATGGTTGTGGTTGCATATTTATTTATGCATTGACATGTTTCTTAAACATGGGATATTGACGTTCAAGATCCAATTTGGCTGCAATTGAAAGCTTCGTGTTATTGGCAACACCATGTCGAACAAGATTGTTGTGGTGCTACTCATGTTTATCATGCCATATTGAAGAGTCATGTACTTACTACGTAAATTATCGGAAGCAGATCAACCAAGAAAAATTAAAAACTTTGTGCAGTTGGCACCGATGGCTCCAATATTTTTTTCTTTTCATGTTTCCAAAAGAGCCTAAACACCTAGAAGATGCACGAGTTTTTCACACGATCGATGTGGAACCATTAGTCTCATCCTTGCAGTATTGACAGAAAACTTACTCGAGGCATTCACTTTTCTTGAAGCCTTGGTAGAGACAACTTGCCATCTCCATCTTCATCCCCCTATTTGGCTCCACAAGAGAAACATTTGGAGCGTTTTCATTTCATTTCTGGCGAGAAAGCAGATGGCGTGAGCATGGTGAAAAAAACACTTGGTGTAGCCCCTCAAACAACAGCGAACTAGATTACGGATAATCTTATGCTTCAAGCTTCAGTGTGGATTGACATCTTCCTTTCAGTTTGTAGAAAATCTTAGACCATTCTTATGACTTCTTCAGAAGTACATGGAGCTCTCATTCCTCACAACTTGCGATTCTGACTTTGCACACCTTTGCACGTATATTTATTTTCAAATGTAGGGGCAATGAAATTGCAAGACACTTGATCCAGCAGAAATATAACTCAATGTAGATCGATGTTGAACCATTTGATGTATCACTTCCTAAAGGAGCTTGGAACGGTCAGACCCCCTCTTTGGCAACACTAGAGGTAGTCCTTCAAACTTCAACGAGTAAGTAGTTGGTGGCAATCATCGCTGCCTTGTGAAAAAAAAGTTGAGCGTAAACATTCCATTCTTGGCGAGCAAGCACGTGGTGCATCTTATCCCTTAGTCTTGGCAATAAAGAGGCTAAGAGTGACCGCATCCCATCTGGCTTGGAGAGTGATTACTCCTAGCGCCTACGTACCTTGGTGAAGAGGATCAAGTCATATCGTAGTTCAAGATGATGAGTTTATTTTTTTGGGCAGTACATAGTTTATACTCTTGCAGGCCAGGAGTAACATGCAGTTTATGCTCATACCTTAAGGAGCGTTATAACTTGCAGTTTAGGCTCGTACGTCGAGGAGCATTTCAACTTGCAATTTAGGCTCGTACATCAAGGAGCATTTCAACTTGCAATTTAGGCTCGTACGTCGAGGAGCATTTCCACTTGTAGTTTAGGCTCATATGTCAAGGAGTATTTGAACTTGCAGTTTAGGCTCGTACATCGAGGTGCGTCTTTTAGTTTAGGCTCGTACATCGAGGAGCGCTTCAACTTGTAGTTTAGGCTCGTACATCAAAAAGCATTACAACTTGTAGTTTAAGCTCGTACATCGAGGAGCCTTTCAACTATCAAGGAGTTAACCTTTGTTGAAATTGAAGAATCCACTCAATTCTTAGATTCACCAAAGTTGAAGGCAGAGTGAGAAAGTTAGATGCAATGTTGCCCTCAAGGATTGCACTTTTGAGTGTCATTTGAAACTTGCTCTTTCTTGCCATCTCCAAGGAGATGAAATATTTAGATCCATTCAAGGCACTTGTCTTGAACTTGTGTCGAGTGATTGGATCAACATCACTAAAATCAACAAATGTGGAAATAGTAGAGTCCTTGCATGAAACATCATTGATCTTCTTGAAGGCCATTGCAAAGTTGAACTTGTTGTTTTTTGATTTGTAGGAGGAAGTGATGAAGAGCAAAATTGGTCACTGAGCGTGCCAAATTTGTTCGCAACAAATTTACTTAAGCGCTGAAAATTAACTGCAAGCAAAATAAATAAAAGAAAATGTGATTTTTATTGATGAATCTTGTGAGTACAATTATATTGTTCTCTTGATTCTTCTCTCCTAAACTTCTTCGTGATTCGAGGGCCTTCAGTAGCGTATTTCTCGAATGTAGGATGATGTAGACTTCCTTGAGATGTATTTGATCTCTGGGAACATCGGGAAGCACTTCGTCATTGCAAGTCGATCTCCGGGAAGAACTTCGTTGATCACTCCTTTAAAGAGCTATGTAGCTGGTGTTGTAGCTTTCTCCAATTGCAGAATGCTTGTTGAAGAATTTTTCTTCCCTCTTAGAATATCATGTTCATCTCCTATTTATAGTTGTAGGGGGTGGACAAGGTTGCTTATGATTGGCCAAAGGATGTCATTTTGACACTTGGCGGATTGTAATTGGTTCTTGCATTTGACTAGGACTACCACCTCATTTGGACATATGGCGTAACCTCGTTGGTATTAGATGCCTAGTCACTATGACACATGGCATGGGTTTGAGCTCAAGATAAAATGGACTTTGGACTTGAATTTAATAAAAAAGGATTGATTTATTTGTAAAGCCCAAATTAATAGACGAGAGGGAGTTGCTCGGATGATAAGCACCCCTCACTTCCAACCCGAAGGTTGCGAGTTCGAGTCACCAAGGGAGAGCAAAACGGGGTGGGAGCTCCTTGGGAGGGTAAAAAAAAAAAGCCCAAATTAATCATCCAACCCAAATAAACATGGATTTAATCCAAATTTCGTATGAATTAAATCTAATAAAATTTGTGTCTACAATGTGGCACATACTTTATTCCATCATTTCTACAACATATATACATCTCACTAATAAATTTTTATTCTCAAGTAATCCATAACCTGCCTCAGCGCTAGGCTACTGCCTTAATATAGATGTTTATGAAAAAACAGATGGTTCTTACTCAAGCCTCTTTAGGCTTCTATATAGGCTCCTACCCTAACTGCAATTGTGGAAGCAACATGCAAATATCATATTTTTCTTTAACTCAATCAAGTAATAATTATGACTAATCTCAAGTGTCACATAGATCAATCAAAAGTATCAAGTTCATCAAAGTGCAATAATCAAGAACACTGGACATAAATCCACAAATTTATCACGCACAATAACAATTGGAACTCATGGGAACCGTCCATATTTTACAAACTCACCGAATATGGCTTCGACATCAATAACACTCACCGGCAATGACATCAGCATCAATAACACTCATTGGCAATGACCTCGGTTCCAATAACACTAGCTGGCAATGACTTCGGTACCAATAACACTCTTGTCGACAATGACCTCGGCATCAATAACACTCGCCGGTAATAACCTCAGCATCAATAACACTCGTCGGCAATAACCTCGACATCAATAAGCATCACAAGTCTTATCACGGTGCTCAAAAATCAATAAAAGTAAGCAATTTCACACTATAAGGAAGAGACAATCACCTAAGCAAATCAAGTCCACACTAATGTCATCAAAACATTTCATCAATAATCACATCAGGGTTCATAACAAGACAAATTCACAAAGTATTATGATCAACACATTGCCTTTTCATTTAACCCCTTTTATTCATTAAGATTTATCAAGTGGAACAATGAACCCATCACCTCATTCTCATTACGATCGAACACACACAATGTAGGAAAATACACGATTTTACTAGATTTATAAGGTTTAGGAGATCACTTGCCTTAATTCAATCGACTAGTCAACCCAACTCTTGAGTCTTATCCGTCTCACCCTTCCGAACAACGTCCAAAACCATACAATCTAATTCAATCAAGTATCCATAATAAGATTTCGGAAATAACAATACCTAATTCAAACACTTTGAAAAAACGGGTCAACACAACTCAAAAACCAAATTCTAAAATTGATATTTAGATCCAAAAACCTTTACTTGAAAACATTACCCAAGGCATTTGGAATTTATTGGTGAAAATCATTTCGAAAAAGGACTAAAAATGAGTCCATAATCACCATTTCACTAAATTCTTGGATTCTTGAAGAAAATCTCAATTAATCATTTCAAACCTTGATTTGAACACTTAAATTCATAAATAATAATGGGTAAATGAAGATTTAAGATTAGGAATCGTCACCCAAATAGTTCTTCTCAAACATCTTGTTCAAAGGCTACAACAAAGCTCCCAAAACTCAAAAATGGTGAAATGGGATTGAAACCTCGATTTTTGGAAGATATTTTGGCTAGGGGCCCTCAGCGAACACGGACCCCTGTCTGCGAAAGCAGACGAACATCTCATAACAGAGCTCCGCGAACGCACCCCTACCTCTACGGCCACGGAGGTCAACACATTGACCTCTCGCGAACACGACCAAGTCTCCGCGAACGTGGGGTCCCAATACCCTCCGCAAATGTGGTCACAAGCTCCACAAACGTGGCGGGTTGACATCGGCAACACAGATCAGCAAATCAGCCAACACAAAATCCTCCGAATGTTGAT
The DNA here is from genome assembly GCA_036250385.1 of Solanum microdontum. Lineage (NCBI taxonomy): Eukaryota > Viridiplantae > Streptophyta > Magnoliopsida > Solanales > Solanaceae > Solanum > Solanum microdontum. Next base: position 26,014 of record JAJONQ010019177.1, read on the forward strand.
CAAAGTCAATCCAAAGGCTAAAATTTCCCAAATTTTCAACTTAGGTTCTCAAATCCTCAAAAAGACTCCTAATCTGAAATCAATGACTCTCTTAGACCAAATTCCACATTTGGGGACTGATGAAATCGACAGAATTTCATTCTGATACTAGAAACTCCAAAAGACACCAAAAATTACTTTCTAACAACTTTAGCCTTTCAAACTCAGAACTTATGAAAACCCACAACTTTTTACTCAAAGTTCCAAACCAACTTTCACAAATTAATCGAAAATAACTCAGGATCAACATCGGGAGGGGGGAAATAGTAAACTATCAAAAATGACCAATCGAATCATTACATTCACTTGGGACCAACAATGGATTTTGAATGTCGAACATGTCCAGAATGTAGGCTTGGAGCGTGACACATACTTTATTCCATCATTTCTATAACATATATACGTCTCACTAATCAAATATTATCCTCAAGTAATCCATAACCTGCCTCAGCGCCAGGCTACAGCCTTAATATAGATGCTTATAAAAAAAGATGGTTCTTACTCAAGCCTCTTTAGGCTTCTATAAAGCCTCCTACCCTAACTGCAATGGTGGAAGCAACATGAATATATCATATTTTTCTTTAATTCAATCCTCTTAACACAGAACATAAATTTATTTATAAAAAATTATTAAAAACACAACAAACCTAAGTCTAAACTCGCGGTTTAGAAAGTACAAGGAGTTCAATACTAAGAACTTAAAAGATTGAATCCACCTTAGAGTGTTCAAGAAATTTAATACATCTATTACTGTAGCACAAAACCCTCGGCCCTTGGCATGTATCTCCAAGTTGTCAAGCAATTTGAGGTTGGATAGTTTCATTTAATATGAGTGTTCTTAAATCATCATCGGTTATATTCTGAAAAATTTGATGTAGAGAAAGATAAATAGGTATAAAACAAACATATAACGACAACAATATATATCGAGTCTGATTTCATAAATGAGATCTCTGGTATTTTTGTGGAGTAAAAAGGTTATTTTTGATAGATACTCAGCTCGTCAAAAAGAAAAGAATTCAAAGTATGAAAATAAGAATATCCAATAATAAAAAAAAAATTAAGTGTTGCACTATGAAAACATCAACAATTTAATTCACCTTTTTCCTCCCAGCCATTGACTTGAATCTCCAAAAGAGGTCCTCAAGTTGTTTTTCCTCAAAATTATATCCAAGCTATGACATAATAAAATGAGTGTTAATGCACATTCATATATAATAATATCATAATTTAATTTGTTGAAATATTAGGATATGTATTATACGTCAAGCATTTTGACTTTCAATGCATGACGTCCACTGCACATAATATCAACCATAGTATCAAATTCCTAATTGAACCATACCAACAATAACATACCCAGTGCAATTCCGTAAATGAAGTATATGGAAGGTAGAGTGTATACACAGATCTTATCCCTATCTCGTAGAGACCTTCGACTTAAGTGAAGCATTTCAAAGCAGCATGAAAAAAGAAGACTGATAATAAAATAATGTGTACCTGAGTTTTCCCAATCTAATACCGTGTTCACTAGCACGAATAAATCCAACATCTTCAGCAGATATAAATTCATATATACCTTTATTCTTTAATATTCCATCCTAAATTAAGTACATAGAATAACACACAAAAAAAATAAAAAAATATGAAACTTATTTAGTTGAGAACATAAAGCTATTTAATTAGAAGGAAGAATTGCAGTAATATTTTTAGTAGATTTTCTTATTTTAGCTAGAAGTTAAATTATGATTTATTTTTTTTATCAAATACCACGTGTTCTTATTTAATTCGTTATTTTTGTTGTGTCATCCATAATTTTAATTAAATACTCCCTCTGTCCCAATTTATACGACTTACTTTTCTTTTTAGTATATATATAACAATATTATTATATGCATAATTAATTTTTAACAAGTATAATATATATATATATATATATATATATATCATGTTGCTTGTTGTGAATATATGTTTTGTATTAATCCCAGTATAGACACCACCTAGTACTTCCTCTCCACGACATTTTATGGCCATTACTATCTATATAAAATAGAAATAACAATAATATTAATTAGCTAGAGATAGATTAATATTTTCATAGATATAAATATATTAAAGATTATTATCCCTCACCTCTTCTAGAGAAGCATTTCCAGCTCTTTCACCAATACCATTGATGGTTACATCTACTTGTCTTACCCCTACACAAATTCCTTGTATTTCATCGAGGTATGAGAGTCAAACTAACGATATGTATTTTTAGAAATAAAGTACTTCCTCTGTCCATTTTTAATTGTCCTGTTGTGTTTTTCGAAAGTCAATTTGACAAATTTTCAAAATACATCATAGAATTTGATTCTAAAAAAGAAAACCATGACAATTAAAATTGGACAAGGGGATTAGTTAGAAGCTAACAAATACATACAGCTAAGGTGCTGGCAGTAGCAAGTCCAAGATCATTGTGAAAATGTACTGCAAGGATAGGAAGTAATTGTGTTGTGTCTTCCATTATGGTAGAGGAAGTGTATGATAGGAAGTAATGGATAACACAAATTTGGAAAATTTTGGACTGATGAATAGGAGAAGAGTATATTATGGACAACGCTTTGTGATATATGAATTCTTGATAAGTTGAGGTTGATATTTCAAAGGGATGGTAATTTATATAAGAACCAGTATCAGGAGGGGACTGTAAATCGTTTTTTCTCTATTATCTGCACAATGCATTTCTATTAATGGTGAGATGCATGGTTTAATTAATGAGGAAAATCGAATCTACAATAGTTATGTTGGAATTCCTCTTCATTTGTGATGCACGGAAGGTTTTTCAGTATCTACAAATTTGCGGATATGGAATTGAACTTGGCCAATCTAGAGGACATGTTAAGATTCAAATAGTTATGTTTTTAGTGGAAAAATATTTTGGATCTATGTAATTGAAGAACTGTTTTATTTTTGCACCTGATTCGTAGGAAACAGAACACAAAGACGCCTAGAAAAGTTCATCAGTTGTGATTCGGTTAGCAAGCAGTCTTATTGTTTGAAAGAAATCACAACACAAAGTAAAAGAGTTTGACTGCAAAAACAGTGTACTCATACCCCAGGAATAAGGTATACTTTTAGTGCATTATCTAAATGCATTTTAATTTTTTATACGGCATATGAACCGATTCTTATATTTGAAAATTCCAAACTCTATTGGAAACCTTTCCCAAGTTGTTCTAATGTATCTGAACTGTCAAGCCCCGAGCCTACACCTTGGGCGGGACTGGCACTCGAGAACCATTGTTGGCCCCAAGCGAACCCTTGGCCTGACTTACTTACTCAGCGGAAGACTATATGCAATAAGAAAGGAATTCAAATGCTAAACAACTTAACTGTCTCAAACTAAACTCATAATGTTTTGAAAATAAACATTTAACTTAGCCAAAATGGCAACTCAAATTTGAATATAAGTTAATAACAAAATGATGACGAATGATCTAACATCTGACTGACTATCTATGAAGCCTCTAAAACAACTGAGATGGATTTCGGGACAGGCCCACAACTTCCTAATGAACTATCTAATACTGAAAGTAAACAAAAGGGATCCTCCGGAATGCAAAGAGGCTCACCAACAGACTCTGAACTGCTCACTGGATCAACGATACGCTGGATGCCGATCCTAGTTACGTGCGTCTGCATCATAATACAATACAGGCAAACTGGCATCAGTACATTGAATGTACGAGTATGCGAGTTGGAATGTTAAAACAACATAGGCTTGAAAAGAATATGAAAGGAACTGAAGAACTTACCTAGCTCAACTCAACTCAACATAACTGAACTCATTTCAATATAAAACAGTTTAAAACAAGTGCAATATAAAGAAAAACTGTTTAAAACATGATGTCAACTCTGTATGTATGCAAAGATACAAATAAATTGATGTATATAAAAATACAAAGTACTACTGTGGGAGTTTCTCTAACCAACAACTATCACATAAGAGCTATTGTGATGATACAATGATCTCCCTCAAGTTGCCAGTGCATCTTATACCTTGCCACATGTATAGGACCTGAACTACTAAGTGGATCCACTAGTCTATGCGAAAAAGATTTATCTAAAAAGTATGACCCTTTTCTACTTATGATGGCTACATGGTTTATGGTATTGTGAGTTGTCTGAACTCTCCCCCATATCGGTGCTCAATACTACTCCCAAAAATATAATAATATTAGCTCTTATGTTTAAAAACATACTTCTTTTGTGATTTGAGATTAGTCCTCAAAACCTTAGCTCAAAGGCAATCTTGGAAATCAAAGTTTCCCCTCTTGCTTCATTTAGAAAGCGATTACTTTTTTTTGAAAAACTATCTCAACGGCTCTTTGGAAATCGAGGTTTCCTTTCTTGTTTAAACGTAAAAAACATTTTAAACCATTTGGGAATACATAGTCCCCATATACTTTTGAAGAAATGGACTTCAAACTTTACTCTTTACTCGTTACTCAACTTGAACTTTGAGTCTTAAAACAAAGTTAAAACATTTGGAAAAACTTTTGGAAAACTCTAAGATCTTCTCTTGACTTTGATCTTAACTGCTCTTGACTTGACTCTTAACTGGTCCTTGAATTGAATTATGGATTCAAGGATTGTAATTTGTGATTGGAAAGATCCCATGATATTTAGGAATGATTTTAGACACCTAAACATGAGAAAAGACCAAAAATCGATATCTGAGGGTGGGTCCGCGACGCGGAGAAGCTTTTAAAATTTAGTTTCAAAAATGACTTTTGAGGCAGAACGCTCCGTGACAGCTCCGCAATGCGAAACGAAAATTCTCAGATCTGGGGAATGGCTCCGCGACGCGGAGGCAGTGCCAAATTTCGACCAACGAAATTTCTTCTTCATTTTCCAGCTCTAAACCCTCTAAACCCCATGGGTTCTTTCACCCATTACTTAGAGTTGATTAAATGTTCAAAGTACATCAGATTCTACTCAAAATCGAGCCTAAAACTATAGATTCGGATCAATCAACTCCTCAACGAATTCAACGAAACAAGAATTTAATGGAACTTCAACAAATCCATCAAGAACTCAATTTCTAAGCTTTCAAGAACTTAAATTCGCTAAAATAAATCATGATTGGCGCGTGGGCGAATTAACCCAACGCTATGTGATCTCACATACCTTGTAGGGATCACCCCAACGAAATCCACAAGCCAAACTCGACGATCTTTACGAATCTTGAACGTTTTTCTCCTTTCTCCTCTTTTCTCCTTTTCTTTTCTCTTCTCTCAAAACCCTAACTCTTTTTTCAAAAGCGTAAACTGACTAAGTTCAGTTTAGACCCTAAGTAATTACCAAAAACAAATTAAAATAAAAGGGTAAGGAAAATACCAAACTACCCTTCAAAAAAATCCGGATTTGGACTTTCCTTAATCCAACAACCCAACTTCCAATGGGCATAGCTTACTCATACAAACTCGGAATCGCACAAAATTGGAGGCATTGGAAAGAACATTCCAAGAGCTTTCCAACCATATCTGGAAATACACCTAACTCACCCTGATCTAGGAGTTATGGCCATTTCAAGTTGACCAAAAACTCACTTTTCCTAACTTAGACAATTTTCCAGATTTTTCATTCTTTCCAAAAATTTACTATTTCCAGTTCTTAGTTTCTTCCTAGCTATTTCAATTTGCGAGATGTTACATGAACCAAATCCAATTGAGAGGAAAACTCTGTCATAAATATTTGGTTTTAGCTCATTAGTGTTCTGTAATTTTTCGCAAAACCAGCTGAGTTGAAGTATGCCACTTTCTATTGGAAATCTCCCAAAGGCAAATATTTGAGAACATCAAGTTTAGTGAAAAACTGCTCGCAACACTTGGTCATCTTGCAACTGATCGAGATGTACTTTCTAATAATCTTTTTACAGGCAAATCCCATCTTGTTTTGGTAATTTACAGTTCCTACAGACACTAAATTAGTCAAAAAATAAACTCAGCGGATAATTATCTTAAAATTTACCTCATATTTGTTGGATAGTTATCTTAAAATTTACAGTAATGCATAACTCTTGTATTTATCTCTAAATGTGGCTCAAGTAGTCTAAATTTATTTTTCTACCGGAAGAAAAACCTTATATTTTGCAGATTATTGTCAAGAAAAT
>JAJONQ010019178.1:0-22117 GCA_036250385.1 Solanum microdontum
ATTAATGTTAAATTAGTATAATTATATATTTAAACCCACAATGAACAAAGTGTGGCATGTTACTGCTTTTGGTTCAATATCACTGTGTATTGATATTCAGTAGCCAAATTGGCCTATAAAAAAAATTGACCAATCATATTCAATATGCTAGTCACTAATAAATTTATCACCAATATATTTTATTTTATTTTAAAATTTTATGTTGTATATTTTGTCTTCTTACTCAAACTCGATAAAAATCTTAAATCTGTTTTACTTCTAAAAACATTTAATCATTTATAATTGAATTTTTGTAGTCTCTTTCTTAGTTTTTTGCTTTAATTTGTTATTTTGATGAGATTATATATAGTTTCTTAGTTAACTCTAATTTTGTTTTTTGTTTTTTAAATGTAAATAGATTTTTTAAAAAATAAACTCCTCAACTTTGTTAAATAATTAAAAAGTGCCGAGTTTTTCTAAAAAAAAAACTATGTATCTTATTTTGATATTAAATTATTAAAAAAAGAATAAATAAAAGCGCAACGAGCAAATCATTTGTTGTGCTTGATGTTGCTTACACTATCGATGATCATCCTATGATTGAACTCACTTATATAAAATTTTGAGTCCGCATTGAATAATGTAAGTTCATTCATTATTCATTGAATTGTTGGTGTGTAACACTATGACAATTTTAAATTTGAACTCTATAATTTAAAAAATGTATTTTTTAAAAAGCGGATACCGAATATAGAATAAGAAAAAACATGTACTCGTGATGGGTAGTAATTATCTCCGTCTTCAATTAGAGATCTCGAATTTAGAAATAAATTTACATTTAGTTTTGAAGAGGATACTGAATACAAAATGAGGAGGAGGGGGGGGGCACCTACTTAAATGCCGCTTATCATTTTCTAAGATCGTGACCAGTAGTAACTATCTCCATCATCAACTATAGATTTCAAGTTTGGAATGCATTTACTTTCACTCCTAAGACTGGTATCAATATAGGGTGACGAAACCCCCCAATCATCAAAGATTGTGATAGGTAGTCTCTCAATACGAAAACTAGTATCAAATGTCGAGTTTTGACTATCAAATACTACGTAAATTCTACTAAAGTTCACCCTAACAACAAAAACTTAGTCATGAAAATATGATCCATCAAATCCATCCAATTTTAACCTGATCATTGATCCATTTATTTACTAGCTCAACTCGTTAATAAACAGTGTTGATATATTTTAAAATGTAGTTTCCGACCTTTTACCCATTATAAATTAGTGTATAATTTCACATTTCTTGAATTTTGAGCATTTGGTGAAATTTAACTATTTCACATTTGACACTATCTAATACGTTTGGAGAGAGGCAAATTAATGGACCGATTTTCTAGCAAACGAAGAACACAAGCATGAAGAAGATTTAGTAATGTACAAGGAAATGCACTCAAGCATATGAAATTTTTTCTTCTAACAGATTTAAGTGGTACTGCTTTTATAAGACTTTCAAAAACTTTTTCCTACTTATTCCAAAAAATAATAATACACACTCGGTATATATCCCAAGCAAATCTTCTCAATTGTCATAATAATTTATAGCTATAAAATTATAATATTAAAAGCAAAATAAAGTATTAAATTATAATATTACTATTTTTACTGATATTTTTTTATGGATATAATAGAGAGTACGAATTTCAAAAGGATGTGAATGTTATTCAAACCAACCACAATTCATTTATATGATACCAAAAAGCCACCTCATCGATTTTCAAATAGCTATGAAAATAAATTTTATGATAAACTGAATCCAAATAAATTTGAATTTACATAGAAAAGTCTCATACTGAGAGGTAAAACACTCTAATAGAGACGACTCTATATTCAGAAAAAATTGAATCCAAAATATTTAATTAAAAATGAAAAAATATTTAGCACTCCATCACAACCCCCTCGTTGCTAGATGAAGTAATGATTCAATCTTAAATCATTCCAAAGCAAACCCCCCTTCTCCCCACCCCCCCACCCCCCAAACCCACCATTAAAAAAACCTCAAATTTCCTTCTTCCACTAGTACACACTCATCAAGATTCAACACAAATGTCTTCTTCAAAATTTGAACCAAATGATGACATACTTGATTTTGTAATCAAGAAAGCAAATGGACTAAAAGGCCTAGTAGACACAAACCTTGAAATTATCCCAAATCAATGCATTCAACCAAAAGAACAAAGACTAGACAAGTCTCAAATTGACAATCAAGAATCAATCCCAACAATTAATTTATCAAATTTTGATGATTTAAATGTTGAAAAATCAATTCAAGAAGCAGCAAGCAAGTGGGGTTTCTTCCAAATCATCAATCATGGGATCCCAATTGAGGTACTTGAAAATTTGAAGGATGCGGCACACAAATTCTTTGAATTGCCAGCTGAAGAAAAAGTTAAGTATCATAAAGAAAAAGTTAGTCCTGGTGAATCTGTGTTGATGTTTTGGAGTGCTATTGGTGAGAAAGATGAGAGAGTTTTGGAGTGGAGGGATACTATAAGACATGGTTGTAATCCACAAAATGATAGCAATCTTTGGCCTCCTCAAACAAGGTAACTTTTTGGGGTTTTCTACTCTGTGTAATCAATAGGTCACAGGTTTTCAAGTAGTATTACTTTTTGGGAGGTGTTTGCATTTCTGAATTATCACCAACTATTTATCAAAACATATTTATAAACTAACTACATTAAGTGGTTGAATACAAATTTATCTCAAGATTGTATAATGGTACTCTATAACTTAAATCAAAAGTATATTGTAGATGTAGGAGAAAAGTTATATTTTATACGATTACATATCCAGTATAATCTCACAAGTAGAATATGTAAAGGGTAAGATACACACAAATTTTACCTCTGTCTTAGCAACATAAGGAGGTTTTTTTTTTATAAACTCTCGAAACATTCTTAGTGAAATTCTTAACTTTGACATGGAATCTTGAACGTTATTAGCAAAAAAATTGACCTTCCCATTAAACTCTGAATGCTCTTAACAAAATTCCTGACCTTGTTATTGATTTATAGGGACCAAGTTTTGGAGTATCAAAAGTGGGCTAAACCACTTGCTAAAAAATTGCTTGAGGTGCTATTGAAGGGTCTCAATGTCAATGAAATTGACGAATCTTTAGAACCTCTCTTGATGGGAACTATGTCTATAAACATCAACTACTATCCACCATGCCCAAATCCAAGTATCGCCATTGGTTTTCGTAGACACTGCGACATGGACTGCATAACTTTGCTCCTCCAGGACGACACGGGAGGCTTATATGTTCGTGGGACTAAAGACAATTGGATCCATGTAAATCCTATCAAAGGCGCCTTAGCGGTTAATATAGGTGACTCATTGCAGATCATGAGCAATGATCGATACAAGAGTATCGAGCATTGTGTAGCTGTTGATTCGAGCAGGGCTCGAATATCCATACCGCTATTCGTGAATCCTAGTTTTGATAGTGTCATTGGTCCATTCCCACAAATGCTAAAAGATGGAGAAAAATCAGTGTACAAACATATTTTGTTCTCTGATTATTGGAATCATTGCTTCATTAAGAGGCCTTCTGGTAAAGCATCACTAGATTTTGCTAAAATTTGATGCTTTATTTTTCAAAGTTCTTGTATGTTAATGTTTTTGTATTATAAATATGTTATTGTAATGACAAAAACTATTATTTTATGTAACTTGCAATTTGGTGTGATCGTGTCCGTTATTTATTTATTTTTTCTTTATCTTGCCCTTTCTTATAATTTAATAATCCTATTTTACACTTTTTAAAAAAAGGTGATGAAACTCTTAGGGTGTTGTTTGGAGTCTGAAGTGCTTCTACTAGTCGTGAATTCATTTCCAAAGGTACCCTCTATACTATATTCATGACGTGGAGATCAAACACGTCGGTTTTCATGGGAAACCTTAGCATTTTAGGCTAAGTTTTATTTCAATTTATTCAAAAGAAAAGAAAATTTACAAAAAAAATACATGTTTCTTTTAATTTAGAGTTTTATAAATAAATTAGTGTTTTTTAAGTATATTTTTAGACTAGCTATTTAATTTTTTTTATATTAATTCAAAATAATTAGCTAATATTTTTATTATTATAATTTTATATAGAAGACAACAACACACAAGAGGACTCTCCACTTTGGCTCTTAGCCTGCAATGTATGACAATAAATAATCTTGAAATCACGGGTGTTACAATAGCGCTCCGTCTCATTTTATGTGGCACCATTTTCTTTTTGGTCAGTTTAAAAAAGAATGTCACATTTTCTTATATGTAAGTATTTAAAGGTACAATTCCTCTTTTACCCGTGTTGGTTCCACTTAATCATACATTTATGAGGAAAGAGAAAAGTGAGTCTATTTTTTAATATGACTATTTTTTGAAGGGGCAATTTGGTAAACATTTCAAAGTCTTCATTTATTTTTTGAACTTTGTGTCCAGTCAAATGTTGCCACATAAAATGGGACGGAGGGAGTACTATTTTTATTGATAATTTTTATAAATATCGGAGTTCATGATATATTACTTTATTTGTTTCAATTTATGTGGCAAGAATGAAATTAACACAATTAATTAATATTTTTTTAATATTAAAATATTTTAAATTGTTAATTATTATAATTTTTAGTATCTTTAATGTAATTTTTTTCACTCCTACTGTTTTAACTTATGTACTCAAACTGAATTTTTGTAAATCGCCTATTTCCACTTAATATGGTAAAAAATTTCATCATTCATGACAATTGACAACTGACAAAAAAGATGTGGATGTTATTCAAACAATTCACAATTCATCGATATGGACAGCAAGAAGCCATCTCAACAAGCTACTTTTTATGACGATGATGATGTTTGACTACACATAAGAGACGAAGAAAAAATTAAAATATTAAATAAAATTAAATCAATTCAAGATTTTTGTTTGGGTCGTTAATATGTCATTCATATACCCCATACCCACTCCCTTGAAATAATAGAATGAAGAAATAATTGTTCTAACGAATTTATAAAAATTTATAGGGAAAAGACATAAATTTCTTCTTGAATTTGTCTCAAAAAGTCAGTTACACGCTCAAACTATCATAGTGATCTATTACACACTTGTACTACTCAAAAATAAATTTCTTACCCCCTAAAACTGACGTGGCAAAAAAATAAAATAAAAATAAAAAATAGGCGCGTCTGTTTGAAATTAAAGTTTAAAAAAAAAAGTTAAAATCCTCTTTTCTACCCCCACGACCCACACATCTTCTTCTTCAAACCCCACCCATTGTGCTCTTCTTCTTCATTCTTTATTTTCATCACACTTCTTTATTTTTTATCACAATCTTAAAGTACAATTTTTTTTTTTATTCACAATTAGGTTAATTTCCATAGATTTGTTAGTGAATAATTGTATTTTATCTAGAAAAAATTTGATTGATTGTTTCTATCTTTTTCATTTTTTTTGATTTTGTTAAAGAATTTTTGGTTGTTAATCAATTTTTTGTTTTTGTGGTAATAACAGCTTTATGGGTTTGGTGGTGATGGGTGGCAGGTGACAAACATTAAAAGAGGTAATTGAAGGTGGTGAAGAAGAAAAAATCGATATTGATAATAATGGTGGTGATATTTGGTGCTGGGTGACAAAGAAGAAGAATTGAAGGTAATATAGTGGTGGTGAAGAACAAACTCAATAGTGAAGGTGGGGCCGAATATGATTTTCTGATGAAATGAGAATTGAAAATAGGTGGGATTAGTGATGAAGAAGATATAATTAGTAGAGAATTAAAACAATTAATTAGGGATTAATTAGAGTAAAATATAGTTAACAAAAGAAAAGTTAATTAATAAAAAAAAGAAAATAAGAATTTATAATTTATGACATGATGCTGACGTAACACTAATGTGGTAGCGAGTGTAATACACCACATAATGTAAGAGTGGTGTTACACGTCTTAGGGTGGTAATAAATTCACTTTTGAGTAGTTAAGGTATGTAATAGATCATCATAATAATTTAAATATATAACTGACTTTTTGAGATAAATTCAGAGCAAACTTATGTCTTTTCTCAAATTTATATGGACACAAATATAAAGCACATGTTCAAAAACTAGGACTAACTATTATGACATAGGGGTAACACATCATTGCCAAATGCCAATATTAGCCAGTCCCCACCTCGGGACGCACCTCAGACTTCAATGTTCAGGTGGGTGGGGTGTGGGGTAGGGGTGCGGAGACAGAACGATTATAACGTTTTCAAAACAAGATTCTTTATAAAATCATTGATGCCTCTAATTAAAGGAAAATAAATAGTAGTCACTTTTTCATAATTTGATTTATCAAATACTATGTAAATACTATAAAAAAAATTAAATTATACTAATTTTAACTGATAAGTTTTATGGATATAATATGCAAATTTCATCATTCATGCATATGGACATCAAGAAGCCACCTCACCAATTTCCAAATAACTATTTGATGATGATGATGTTTGATTAAACATAAAATTAAAAAAATAAAAATTGAAATACTAAATAAAAAAATCAATTCAAGAATTATTAGAAGGAATGATTTTTTTTAAAATATTCATATTGCGTCTAACTAAATTTGAATTCGCATCGAAAAGTCTCATATTTAGAGGTAAAATGCTCCCCTAATTAACAAAGACGACTATGTATTCAGGAAAATTCGAATCCAAGACATCTGATTAATGATGAAAAGTATTTACTACTCCCCCATAACCCATCGTTGCTAGATGAAAGAACGATTCAATCTCCAATCATTACATAGCCCCCCCACCCCCACCCCCACCCCACACACACACCTCTCAAACCCACCATAAAAAACCTCCCGAATTTCCTTCTTCCATTAGTACACACTTATCAATATTCAACACAAATGCCTTCTTCAAAATTTGAACCAAATGATGACATATTTGATTTTGTAATCAAGAAAGCAAATGGACTAAAAGGAATAGTAGACACGGGCCTTGAAATTATCCCAAATCAATGCATTCAACCAAAAGAGCAAAGACTAGACAAATCCCAAATTGACAATCAAGAATCAATCCCCATAATTGATCTGTCAAATTTTGATGATTTAAATGTTGAAAAATCAATTCAAGAAGCAGCAAGCAAATGGGGTTTCTTCCAAATCATCAATCATGGGATCCCAATTGAAGTTCTCGAAGATTTGAAAGAAGCAGGACACAAATTCTTTGAATTGCCAGCTGAAGAAAAAGTTAAGTATTATAAAGAAAATGCTGGTGTTGATGAATCTGTGTTGTTGTATTGGAGTGCTATTGGTGATAAAGATGAGAAAGTTTTGGAGTGGAGGGATAGTATAAAACATGGTTGTAATCCACAAAATGATAACAACCTTTGGCCTCCTCAAACAAGGTAACTTTTTTGGATTTTCTGTTCAATGTAATCTATAGGTCACGTGTTTCTAAGTAAGAAAAAAAACATACCTAAGGTATTACTTTTTTTCGTGAGTTCAATATCTTAACGGTAAGATGTTTATGAAAACACACTCCGGAACTGACAAGACCAAGTGTTTGAATATATACAATCACCAAAAAGTGTATGGACAACTTAATTTGCCTATATAATTTCGTTGACATGTAAACTGACTCATTAATTTAGAGGAGTATTTTGATAATTAGTTGATGATAATTCAGATAAAAGACTTACAAAAACATGATATTTTAGGTGTATTTTTGGCCATTATCTCTAAATTTTATAATGGTGTATATAACTTAAAGTCAAAATTATATTGCATATGTTGGAGAAAAATTATCTTTATCCAATAATATATTCAGTATAATCTCACACAAGTAGGGTATGGGAAGGGTAGGATGTACGCATATCTTATTTTCGCCTTTACAGGATAAAAAGGTTGTTTTGATAAATTGTCGAGCACTCTTCGTGAAATTTCTGACTTTGACACTAAATCTTGAATGTTTTTAGCAAAATTCTTGACATTGCCATTAAATTTCGTATGCTCTAAACGAAATTTCTAACTATGTCACTGATTTATAGGAACCAAGTCTTGGAGTATCAAAAGTGGGCTAAACCACTTGCTAAAAAGTTGTTAGAGGTGCTATTGAAGGGTCTCTATGTCAATAAAATTGATGAATCTTTAGAACCTCTCTTGATGGGAACTATGGCTATCAACATAAACTACTATCCACCATGCCCAAATCCAAGTATCACCATTGGTTGTCGCCGACACTGCGATGTGTCCTGTATCACTCTGCTCCTCCAGGACGACACGGGAGGCCTATATGTCCGAGGGACTAAAGGCGATAATTGGATCCACGTAAATCCAATCAAAGGCGCCTTAGCGGTTAACATAGGTGACTCGTTGCAGATTATGAGCAACGATCGATACAAGAGTATCGAGCATTGTGCAGCAGTTGATTCAAGCAGGGCTCGAATATCCGTACCACTATTTGTGAATCCTAGCCTTGATAGTGTTATTGGTCCATTCCCACAAATTCTGAAAGATGGAGAAAAACCAGTGTACAAACATGTCTTATTTTCTGATTATTGGGATTATTTCTTCAGCAAGAGGCCTTCTGGTAAAGCATCACTAGATTTTGCTAAAATTTGATGCTTTGATTTACAAATATTTTGTTATGTAATTGTTATTGTATTGTCAAATCCGTTATTATGTAATAACCAAAAGTGTTATTTTATGCAACCATCGATTTGGTGTGATAGTGTACTCTTTTTTCTTTGTCTTCTTTTTCGTTTTCAATATTCACTTTGGAACTTTAAACTAATCCAAATTTGCACTTCATAAGTCCATTAAAGGGTATGTGCTCCATATCATAATTATTTTCATTTCTTGAGCTTGAATACAAAACTTCAGATTATGGATAAAAAATCCTATCTATTTCACCATATTCCGAGCAATTCTGATAGAAAAGAAAATTAGATATAGACTCTCTTTAGAATACTCATATTTCTCAACAAGAGGGTAACACATGATTGTCAAATGTCAGTAACTAAAAGTGAATCTCGATATCCTTCCCAACTCCGGGATTCCCACCTCAATGTCGGAGGTGGGGTGTGGGGCTGACGAAACGAATAAAATGTTTTCGAAATGAATGAAAAAAGAAAGAAGTCAAAGCAAGATTTTCATTGATAATTTTTTTATGGATATAATAGAGTATACAAATTTCAAAAGATGTGGATGTTATTCAAACAAACCACAATTCATGCATATGACACCAAGAAGCCACCTCACCAATGTTCAAATAGCTATTCTAGAAGATACATTTTATGAAAATGATGTTTGATTAAACATAAAAAAAAAAAGAAAAAAAAATTGAAACACTAAATAAAAAAGCAATTCAAAAATTTTGTTTAGGTCATTAATATATCATCCACATACCCCCACCCCACTCCCTTCAAATAACAGAAGAAGGAATGATTTTTTTCAATCATTCAATATTCGATATTCATATTGAGTTCAACTAAAATTAAATTTGCGCTGAAATGTCTATATTGAGAAGTAAAACAATCTCTAATAAAAATAATATTGTACTCAAGAAAATTCGAATTCAAAACATTTGATTAAAAATAAAAAATATTTACCAGTTCACCATAATCTCTCGTTGGTAGATGAAGGAATGATTCAATCTTCCATCATTTCATAGCCAACCACACCTTCTCCCCCCTCCCCCCTCTCCCCTCTCCCCCACCCTCCCTTGAAATAATAGAAGAAATAATATATATTTTTATCATCAGATGTTCGATATTCATATTGAGTCCAATGAAATTTGAATTCACATAAAAAAGTTTCATATTGAGCGGTAAAATGTTTTTTAACAAAGTTGATTCTATATTCAAAAAATTTGACTCCAAAACAACTGATTAAAGATGACAAGGTATTTTACCACTTCATTATAACCCCTCGATGCTAAAGTAATGATTCAATCTTTCATCATTTCATATCACATTCCCCTTCGTCCCTCTCCCCCATACACACCCCTCTCAAATCAACCATTAAAAACTTCCAAAATTCCCTTCTTCAATTAGTACACACTCATCAAGATTCAACACAAATGTCTTCTTCAAAATTTGACCCAAATGATGGCATACTTGATTTTGTAATCAAGAAAGTAAATGGACTAAAAGACCTAGTAAACACAAACCTTGAAACTATCCAAATTCAATGCATTCAACCACAAGAACAAAGACTAGACAAATCCCAAATTGACAATCAAGAATCAATCCCAACAATTGATTTATCAAATTTTGATGATTTAAATGTTGAAAAATCAATTCAAGAAGCAGCATGCAAGTGGGGTTTCTTCCAAAACATCAATCATGGAATCCCGATTGAAGTTATTGAAGATTTAAAATTTGCAGCACGCAACTTCTTTGAATTGCCACTGAAGAAAAAATTAAGTATCATAAAGAAAAAGTTAGTGCTGGTGAAAACCTTATTTTAATCCTTTTACCTTATTTTTTGTTTATAATAACCTTATCTTATGCATTAATTATTAACCAAAAGTTTCGAATCTATATAAGTTTGTCTTTGGCCCCAAAACAGGTAATGGGTATAAGATGAGGAAAAAAGGTCAAATAACATTGATATCACCAACTTAGTATCTCAATTATTAACTAGAAATCTCGCAATTTGAAATGAATTCACCTTTAGCTTCAAAACATATATCAAATATAGAATGAGAAAAACACTTACATAAATGATGCTATCACAACTAAAGATCATGACGGATAATAACTATCTCCATCATTAACTATAAGTCTGAAGTTCGAAATGTATTTGCCTTAACTCCTAAAATGGGTATCAAATACAGAATGGATAACGAAAAACCCCAATTTAAATGACACTATAATCACTTAAGATTATAATGGGGGTAATCTCTCAACATCTCAAGTTTGGAATTAATTCGCTTTACACTCAAAAGTGAATAAAAAATACCTACTTAAATAACACTATCATCGCCAAAGATCCATCATCAAAAAACTCGAGTTTGGAAATTAATTTACTTTCAATGGGATGTTTTCTATTTACATTCTCATCACTTAGAAAGAGCGGCTAAACGATCAGACCAAACCGGCACAAATAGTTTGACCGCCTTACCCGTCATTGAAACACAAACCGGACATGTACCGGCCTATATTCCCATCAATGTGATCCCCATTACTGATGGACAAATCTGTTTGAAAACAGAACTCTTTTATCACAGAATTAAACCTAATATAATTATCAAATACAAGATGGATAACAAAAGCCCCCAACACTATAATCACCAAAGATTGTGATGGATAGTCTGTCAACTAGAGATCTTGAATTTGAAATTAATTTTATTCAACTTCAAAACGAGTACCGAACACAATACCAAACCAAAAACCAGATAGATATTTTCTCCCTTCTTCCCAGAAAAGTCTCAATTGCATATCACATTTGATATCTTCCTGCAACAAAAATGTCAATTGCAGAAGTTTCTGAAGCATCAGATCTCATTGATTTTCTAGTAAACAAAGGAAATGGCGTAAAGGGTCTTTCTCAAATGGATCTTGAAATTGTTCCTCAAAAATTCATTCAACCCCATGAAGAAAGGCTACATTTTACCCAAATTCTGTCCTCAGAATCAATACCCATTATCGATTTCTCAAATTTCGATGACCCAAAAGTTGCAGAATCGATCTGTGATGCAGCTGAGAAATGGGGTTTTTTTCAAATAGTGAATCATGGAATCCCAATTGAAGTTCTGGAAAATGTAATTGAAGCTGGGCATAAGTTCTTTGAATTGTCTGTTGAAGAAAGAAGGAAGTATTTGAAAGAGAATTCACCTACTCCTACTGTGCAATTGAAGACCAGTTTTAGTCCTTTAGCTGAAAAGGTTTTGGAGTGGAAAGATTATCTTTTTCATATCTATGATTGTGATGATGATGAGAGCTCTAAGCTGTGGCCTGCTGTTTCCAAGTTAGTCTCTTTTCTTTTTTTTTGGTAGATCGTGAGCTTGTATGCAACTCGACTAATTTCACGAGTACGTCCTATCTCCTATCAGTATAATGCAGGGTCGAGCTATAGTTCTGCTTACTGAGTTGGCACAACCACAAACTAGTAGCCTTTTCTAGAATATAGAACTTATAAACTTGAAATTCTAGTTCCGCCTCTAAGAATAAGGATCAGATAATTCTGTCCACCAAGGCTCGGAAAAGGTGCAAGGGTGGATATATAGTTTATTGTATGGGTTCGACAGAATTTAGTAGCTTTAACCTAGGCCCTGTATATATGTTGAGAAATTCACTAAATATGTCGTAAACGGGTTAGGGATTTGATGGCAAGAGAACTACTATCACATTTGGGGAGAAAGTATTAAGTTACATTCAGTGATCTAAGGCCAAGCATAAACAAGCATGTGCGCGAAAGCTAGGTCGGACACGGTTATAAAAACAATAAACATAAACAAATATGCATTTGTTAGCTAAGTGGCTATATCTAGTTTTATACCTTTCTTTGCCACTGATATTGTAGATTCTCCCCTAAATATTAGTATCTATTCAGACCATTTTCGAAGGGGAGCCAGCAAAGGTAAAATTGTCTCTGTGTGACCTATAGCCGTGGAAGCAACCACTAATGCTTGCATTAGGGTAAGTTGTCTATGTTACACCCCTAGGTGTGCGTCCCTTCCCTAGGCCCTGCTAACGCGGGATGCTTTGTGAACCGAGCTATCCTTTTCTAGACCATTTTCGTAGGAATCCATACTCGATACTGTAGATCCGCCCCTGAATAGGAACCCATACTCAATACTGTAGATCCACCCTGAATATCAACATCTATGTAGACCATTTTTTGGACTAATGTCATTCTTACTTCCACAGAGATCAGGTTTTGGAGTACATGAAGTGGGCTAAACCTATTATAGTAAAGCTTCTCGAGGTGTTGCTCGAGAAACTAAACGTTAAGCAGATTGATGAATCGATGAAATCTGTTGTTATGGGCACGTTGATCGTTAACCTCATTCACTACCCCGTGTGCCCAAACCCCGAGCTCACTGCTGGTGCTGGCCGTCATGCTGATGTTTCTTCGATCACTATGCTCCTACAAGACAATGTTGGTGGCCTTTACGTGCGAGAGCCCAAAGGTGATGGCTGGATTCATGTGCCCCCAGTTAAAGGAGCACTCGTGATCAATATCGGGGATGTCCTTCAAATCATGAGCAACGATAGGTACAAGAGCGTCGAGCATCGTGTGATTGTGAATGCCAGTAGAAACAGAGTGTCAGTGCCCATATTTGTGAATCCAGCACCTGATGCAGTTTTTGGTCCTTTGAAACAAGTGCTAGAAAATGGAGAGAAACCTTTGTATAAGCATGTTGTGTATTCAGATTATTTCAATTATTTCTTTAGTAAAGGCCATGAGGGTAAGCAAACAATTGAATTTGCAAAACTATGACAAGTTTGCTGATTCAACACTCATTTTCATCTATGTAAATGGAATATGGAACCTTTTGAATCAAAGTAGTAACAAGCCGAGTATTACGACTCTGGGGAGAAGCAAAGCTTCGCAGACAGCTTCACTTCCTCCAATCTACATAGTACATGGCTTAGTTTTTACTTTGTTATCATAGCTGTACACTACTCGAACTATTCCTCTTCTTTTTCATTTTCGATATCCATTTTGGGACTTCAAACTAAGCGCTCCATATCATAATTATTTTCATTTCTTGAACTCGAACGTGAAACTTCTGATGAAGGATGGAGAAATCATATCCACTTCACCACAATCCTTGGCAGCTATACGGACTATTATTGCCAAACGCCAATACTAGCCCTTCCTCACCCCCGGATTCCTGTCTCAGTGTCGAGGTGGGGGTGGGGACAGGGGCTACGAAACGATTATAACATTTTCAAAATGCCAAAAACAAAAAATGACAAAGCAAGATTTTGATATAATCATTGAAGCCTCTGAAGGAAATAAACAGTAGTCACTTTTTCATATCAAATGGAGTGTGACGAGTTTTGATTATCAAATACTATGTAAATTCTACAACAAATTCACCCTAACAACAAAAACTAAAAAACGTAAAGAACCTTAAAACCAAAACAAGAATGCCAAACAAAATTGACTTTGCTCTGTTTTGTTGCCATGGAGTACGTTGGACTGGCATATCATTGGCAGGCCAAAGCAACAAAAGTCGTATGGAGATCAGTGTCGCATTGAACACACTGTAAGTTACCGATAAAAGTATTACTGTTTCTCTTTCTTTGCTAAGGATTCTCCTTTATGTTCACTGCCTGATGAAACCACATAACCTGCTCCAACCTGTGTCGAACGAGCAAAAAATGATGTAGACTGAAAACATGAAAGAAAAGAAACAGACAGTAACCTTTCTCCACCAGCTATGCTCACACCCATGACCCACCCACAAAATTCTAAAACTAATAGTACCAAGCATCCCGAGTTCACGGAGTATAATGTAGGCATCTACCCTGTCGCAAGCATTGGTGGCTGATTCTAAGGGTCAAACCTGTAACCTATAGGTCACAAGGACAACTGTACCATTGCTCCAAGGCTCCCCTTCATTAATAACAAAAATACTAATACTAACAATAATAATATTGTTGGTATTTTTATTATACGAAAAAAAGAACCAGGTGAAAAGAAAAGCAAGATACCTGGCAATCTCTCAGTACGACACGTTCTTGGAGCTGTACATTACTGCAAACAACAGAACCTTGGATCGAACAACCATCTCCGATAGTAACATGGTCCATTATGACTGAGTTGACAACCTGCAAGGACAAGCCAGAAGGAAGCAAGTGACTTAATAACCAGCTAGGCAATGTATGTGGCAGCTGGATTTTCTGAGGTGGTGTCATTGTTCGGTGAATGGAATGGAAGTACTAACTATTTCCCTTTTCATCAGAGGTAAAAAATGAATTGTACCTTCACATTCGAGCCGATCCGACAATGTCGGCCAATGACGGACTTTTTCACGCTGCATTTGTCACCCATTTGTGAACCTTCTCCTAGCATACAATGTGGTCCAACCTAAATCAGATTAATACCTCAGTCATGAAAACCAAAATCCAACAACTTGCACAATTGTAACTATGTTTTTCGTAGCATTGAATTAGTATGAGTTAACCATAACAAAATTTCTTTCAGTACCCATAAAAAAAACAAGATTCAACAAAACAAATTAAAACCAAAGGGAAAGAATATGATGCAATATGAACTTCTTTATTTGACACTTGGCAAGAAAATAAATAAACAAAGATGACACAACATGCGCAACATAATATTCTGCATGTCACCAAAGAAAGATTGCAACTCACTGTAGTTTTTGAACCTAGCTCGGCTGTAGGATGAATGATGTTGTTCTGAGGAGAGAAAGAATAGCCTGACAAGTGACTTGCATCACCTATGACCTAAATCATAGAGAAAGCAAACTAGCTCATAAGCAGACACGCACACACATCTGCTAGATATAAGCAAAAATACAAGGTTAAGAAGTAAATCTCACATCTCGATTTATGTCACTGAAGGCTTGAATAGAGTTTAATCGAACACAGTAATTGCTCTTGCTGGCAATATGTACACAGCATTTGTGAGTTTTTCTTGGAGACAGAGCAGAACCATCAGGACCCAAAGCGTATAGCTCATGAAAACTTTGTGTAGAAGCATTGGTCAGCAGTTGTGACAGCATAATTGTACTATCAGAAACACCCTTAGAATTCCCATTCTCTTCTGCTACCGCTCCAGTTTGTGATAATTCAGATCTCTAATACAATTAACATCATCAACTCGTGGAGAATCTTAGATGGTAAGCAAACAAAGTTAACATGTGGCAGGAAAAATCATGCATTGTAAGAGACTTACTAGCTGGCTCCTCACAAGATAAGGCAACACATCACGCCTCAAGCTCAGAAAAGTTTCTTTCTTATTCAGAACCTCTTGCAAAACGGTTCTACAGAGAAAAACGTGGAAATGACAACCATTTTCAAATAAACCCATTTTAGAGAACATTCAAGCATAAAGGATAAACACTATCAACTAAAAACCACTTGAAATAAAAAAGAAACACCTCGAACCTCTTGAAGGCATACATATGAGCATCCATTAGATCAGCACGAATCTCCATCTGCAGATCAAAGAAAAAGGATAAGATGGAGAAGGAGAACACCAAAAATAACATAGAAGCTTGAATATTTGGATGCATCTGCACACGTGCACAGCTTTTTTAATGGTCTAATATCACTTTTTCACGTGAAAAAAAAAAGTTTCTCACAGAAAGAAGCAAGTCCAGTATATCACATTGGTTAACAAGCAAAAATCAATAGTAGAAATACATGTGATCATATAAAAAAAACTTTATAACTCAGGGATTGGATATAGAAGAAATGAAAGAGAATAGATCATATTAAAATTCCAAAATATAACTACCAAGACCAAGATGAATTACAGATTGCAAGGATGAGATGAATCATCATCAAGCAAATCTATCAATCCTTCACTTATTTCCCTCTTGTCCCATTCAGTTCTCCAGTGAACACGAATCAGACAATAGGAAAGGTACATGAATAGAAGAAAAACATATCAGATAAAAAACTCATATCTTAGTGTTACCACTAGCAATACGTGTCATACTGATTGGCATCATTTACCTGGCCTACTGCTCGGAGAATGCTCTTCTGGACACGAATATCTTTCTCAACTTCAGCTCCTAGAGGATATCAAAGATGCCAAATAAGCGAATAACACCAACTGATGCATGAAGGATGTAAAAGCATATGCAGGGGTCTCACCAGCAACTACATGCAACAGAAATTGTTTAGTGGGGTCCAGTCCTATAATGTTATGGCGTGCCGGTTTCTTGGCTTTGTCCTTTCCACCAGAGGAACCTGACTCTGATGGGCCACTGATGGGAGTAGAACAAAGCATTGCAGTCACTGCAGCATCATGCCGTCTATGAGCAGCTGCCACTGCCCCAGGAGGAATATCAGAAATAAGATCACCACTCACGACCTGCATAAGAATCAAAACTAATTAGCTCACTGAAGCATGCTCCCTTGTTGACAAGCTTTAATAATTATAATATCAACCAAAATATCTTTTGCAGTCAGGTGGCGATCAATGGCCCTAAGAGCTCCAGCTGTCCCGACATCCTCAGGTACTGCTGCAACCTGAAGACAAGGTAACAACAAAACAAGTCCTTTATAGCAACAATCGTAGTAAGTTAACATGGGCAAATAAGTATAAGGATGAGCAGAAGATAAATCATGTGAATTTTTTAATGGTAAAACTACTAGACTTATCCTGCTTAAAACAGTCAAAAGGGACCACTAAATATATATTTAAATGCAAATGTTTAAGAGCTTTAACATTAAGAAAGAGGAAACTCATAAAGACTATGTTAGGTCCGGCGAGAGAAAAAAAAAAGTTTGTCAGTTCTCTAACAAGAAGCGCATGGGTCTTGCAGGAAATTGTAGGACCTGCAAATATACATCTTCAAAACAACTGTAGCTCACTTCGGAAAATGGCAGATAACTAGTATCCAATCAATTAGATTTTCACACTCCAGCATATACAATAAGAAAGATTCTCAAAATTTGAAATTGCACCATTGGTCTCTTGTTAAAAAGTGAAAACGGAAAATAAATTTCGTGGAAGGGAACTATATGAAGTTCATATCTATAATGTCTAAATCACAGTGGTTCCTCACTTCATATCATTTATTCTTTTCTTTTTATGAATTAAGACAGTATCTGCTCGGGCACCAGACAACTGTGTAAGTAATAAATATATATGTAGGAACTAGGAAATACGTCATGGATTCAACCTCAACTCATAACCTAATTTTCTATAGTAGTTTTCAGCACAAAGGGGTGAGGCACTTACAAAAGATCTAGAAAAAATAGTGTGAACTCGTTGTAGAGAGGTTAGAACACTCAGCGAAGATGAAATTAGCAAGACACACAAACAGCGAGCCAGGGAACCCTTTGTATTAAGAGGTCTACAACATATTCTATTTTTTCAGATATATACACATATTTATTAAACTTTTCCGACGAAGCTGTCGGATGACACCCCTAGATATAAGTGTGTCCGCCCCTGCTCCACACCATACCCACACCCAAGTCCTGTTGGATCGACATGGGTGCAAAAAATGGATTTTGGACGATCGGAGCAACATAGGTATGTACTAGCTTGGCAGTAACTTGGTATATTTGATGAAAACTGATATGGGCAAAGCTGGTTTCCTTGCTTCCCTATAGCGATAAGTCACTTGCAATGCTGCATAACCTATCAAAAACAGTAATGCTGCATCTGGAGAGTATAGTTGGCAGACTAGCAAAGCAACTGCAGATCACTAGAAGCATGAATTTTCTCATTTACCAAAGCACTTCTCTTTGTTGTTAAGTGTTTAGATGACCAAAAGATTTCTTGTCCTCTTGTATTAGTCTTGTTTTTCCCTTCTTGTAACAGAGAAATCCACAAGGGTCAATTGGCACATGGTTTGACACTCGGTAGATGACCAGTCCGCCCCTATATCCTTCTCTATTTTAAGTTTGTTGTATTTGTCTCTTCTTACCATCCATAAATTATAATATATCTATTTCCTATAAAATCCTTTCTTGTTGCTCTCTATGTTACAACTTACATGTTTACAGTTGTTACTGTGTGCTTTGCTAAACAATGCATACTTGCATAGTACAACTATATATCAATTAATCCATCAACTATGCCATAATTACAAATCAGTCTGAGTCTACTATATAATCATCTACATCAATTGAGCATATACAGAGTACAACTACATATCAATTAATCCATCAACTATGTCATAATTACAAATTAGTCTGACTTTACTACGAATCTTCTACATACATTGAGCTCTACTCAAGACCATTTCATTTCAATACAATTATTTTCTATTAAGAATTCTTAAAATCTCACTATGCACGATACGATCTATAACCACACATAAAGGAGATGGACAACCTCATCATTATATGTATCTCATCAAAAATGGCACAAAATATTCAACTGGAATTACCATGAATATTGTATATTAATTAATACGTTCTTGTCAATAATCAAGACAATCATTAAAAATGTTATGTAGAATAGTCAAGATTAATTGATTATGTCATAATAACTTGGAATATTAAGAACTAGAAATCCACCTTTTTTTGATAAGGTAGAACTAGAAATCCACCTTATTTCATACAACTCAAAACTCCTACAGAAGGAGCTCTTCAGTATGTTGTTAACATCCAATACAGTAAGAGAAGGTATTGTTCATGTGAGAAGGTTCAGATAGCACACGTCAATGATAAAACAATAGAAGGTCACTTAAGATGGTTTGTTCATGTCTTGCACCTATCACAAGATGCACCGCCCGTAAATGTGAGACCATTGTGCGTACAAGTGTTAAAAAAGGACTAGGTAGACCTAAATCACCTCAAGGAAGTTGTCCTGAAGGACCTATAATCTCTTGGGATTCATGCACACTTGGCGAAAATTGAGCACTATGGGGAAAAAAATCTATATAGGTAATACCTATTAACTGAGAATATGTTTAGCCATGTTAGCACTTTTTTTTTTTTGATAACTGAGAAATCCGTCTTTAACCGCCCTTTGGACCAATCATAGCCTTCTAAACTCGGTGGATAATGGGCCTGCCCCTCTACCCTTCTCCACTTAAATACCGGGCTTCGCTTTGCGTGATGTGGGGCTTGAACCAATCACAGCCATGTTAGCACTTTTCCTTTACATTCTATAATTTTCTGGAAGTTAATTAGCCTTTTCGAGATTATAGATGCCAGTAGAATATAATGACTTCTAGTACTTTTTATTTTAGTTTTACTACTATTAATTTTATATTAAATATCATTGGCCTGAGATGAATTTATATGGAGTAACATGATACTTGAGAATTCATATAGCCAACTCCTACTTGTTTGGGACTGAGGCATAGTTGTTGCTGTTGTTGTAGTAGTATTAAATTCCAGAAAGTGGCTTTTACTATCAACAACCAGTCCAATACCTGCCTGTTTAAACAACATTTTCTTCCTTCGCAAGATAATCCTTCCGACGGCAACATTTCTCTTTGCAGTGATTGTTCCAGCAGTCACACACCTCCTGTGATTGTTCTAGCACCATGGAACTATTCTGGTATCTATTATTGCCACTCTTCCACCAACTCTTTTTTATAACTAACTACATTTGCTATACCATGCCTTTCCCAGTGTTCGTTTCAACCGGCACTGTGCCTCTTCTGATGCTCTCCCTGACGGTATCATCTCTCCAGCTCTGCGCGCCCAGCCAACATTCTGGACGTTCTTCACACTAATTCTCCAGTAACTTTGATAGTCACTTGTCAGAAACTTCTTCAACTAGTCTTCAACAACCAATTCATGTTACACTGATGATGTCATAGAGATTTGTGTCACCGCACCTTTTCTGGTAATTGAAAGTAGATTTTTGTTTTCTGTGTGCACTTACCAAGTGATTATTCGGATAAAAGAATCCACCATTACCTTTCTTTAGGTGATTGTTCACTACTCCGGCAATATAATTCAGGCGATTGCCTGCTATTCCATTGATTGTTTAGTATTTCTTCTTTCTAAAATTACTTCACCACCTTGAGTTTGAGAAGGCATGTTTAAACATAAAAAATTATTATAATATTGTGTAAAATGCTTTGAACATTATATCATTATTAAAAGCAGGCAGAATTACTAACAACATTGTGTAGAATAATTCTGACGGATTATATAGATGAAAGTCAAGAGAATCATAAGAATATTGTGTAAAGTATTGGTCAATGATTATGTCAAAAAAAAAAATCCCAAACCATAATGAAACTTTTCTAGCTTTGTGTAGTTCACAACTCCTACACAAGAAGTTATCTCGAATGTTGTTAGTTAACCAAATTCAATAAGACTTCAGTATCATCTCTTTTCACATAATATTAATGTTTTCCGGTTTGTAGAAATAATTCACAGCTAAGAGAGCCTACAAGGTAACAGGAATTTCTGTAGCTGTTTCGATGTATCTTCTAGTAATTACCAGATTACTAATATAGAGAAGGCCATTTTTTGCAATTAGAGTAAACCACCTTCTATTCAATAACAATGAATGTCATCCTTATGAATGATTCATGTCATCCAATTAATGCTATGTAAGGGATCACTTGAAAGAAGCATCCTGAAACTACAGGCAAAAACATTTCATAATTATCAGGTCGATTCATCAGTTGCCAAGCCTTGGAGAAACTGTTGTTTCTCATGAGAGGATACTGATGAACCTACTAATAAGCTTGCAGCTATATGCCAAACAAAAATTGAAGCATGAAACAAACAGTGTCCAGGCTATTAACCATCTTAATTACTATTTCTCTACTAAGCACATTTTCTAGAGCAAATAACTAATGGAATCACCTATCATGTCTGCAATTTCAATTTGCAAATCTCACTCAGTTTAATATGTCAAACAGCTGAAACAATTACACTAACAGCTTTTATTTCCCTCCTCATAGTTTTCCCTCACAGTTTCACTTCGCCTTCTCAGTCACCAATAAACATTTTCTCAGAACTGTGATCCAAGAATTACCTCAACGTGCAATCGATCAACATAAGCATTTGATATCCAACCCCCAACGAGAAGAGCTGCACTTTCCCCTTCAACAACCTGATAAAACACCACAATTCAATAAACTTAACCCTAATTTCCATAATTAACACAAAAACAAAAAAGGGTGCTCATTTTTCAGGAAACTAAAACTCACAACAATAAAATCCTTCAAATTGTTTTCCTCAAAATGCTCCAACACATAAGACAACACCGGTCGATTTGCCACTGGAAGCAAAGCTTTTGGCACATCCTGCAAATTTCTTTTCCACATACATCATATTTTTTTCTTTGGAAAATCACTTATAAGAGTATATTAGAAAATGGGTAACAGCTTAAAGCGAAGAAAAAAAACAACAAAGGAAGAAAAAGAGTACCTTTGAAACAAGAGGAACAAGGCTTTTTGAGAAGCCACCTGCTAAAACTACTACTTGAAAATCCATGGGTATGAAGTAACCTTCTTTAGCTGCG
>JAJONQ010019179.1:0-19781 GCA_036250385.1 Solanum microdontum
TATTTTTCTGGTGCTTGAGTTATGTACCCTTCGCTTTTGCCATAGGCCTTCCACTTAAGCGAAGGTGTGATCGCTTAAGTGAAGGCCAAACTTTTTGAAGGGTTTGCTTAACCATGGCTCGCTTTAGCGATGGTCACTTAAGTGGAGCATAGTTCACAAAAGAAAGACCCCTAATTTTTGCAGGGTTTTCTTAAGCGAACTTTGGTGGCTTAAGTGACATCAGAGGAGGTTTTTTGTCACGCCCCGAGCCTACATCCTGGGCGGGACTGGCACTCGAGAACCATTGTTGGCCAAGCAAACCCTTGGCCTAGCCTACTTACTCAGCAGAAGATTTTAAGCATTAAGAGAAGAATTCAAATGCAACATAACTCAACTGTCTCAAACTAAACTCATAATGTTTTAGAAATAAACATTTAACTTAGCCAAAGTAGCAACTCAAATCTGAACATAAGCCAATAACAAGATAATGACAAATGAACTAACTAACTGTCTATCTATGAAGCCTCTAATAACTGGGATGGATGTCGGTACAAGACCCACGACATCCTAATGAACTAAATACTGAAAGCAATAAAAGGGATCCTTCGGAAGCAAGGAGGCTCACCAACAACTCTAGAGCTCAACTAGAATCAACGATGCGTTGGATGTTGATCATGGTTACCTGTATTTGCATCATTAAAATATGCAGGCTAAATGGGGTCAGTACATTGAATGTACGAGTATGCAAGGGGAAATCTAAACAAGACATAAGCTTGAAAAGGAACTGAATGAACAAACCTGATCTTAACTCAACTCAATTGAACTGAACTGAACTCATTTCATTGCAAAGCAATAATGTAAACGCAATATAAAGAAACGCTTTTAAAACATGGATATCAATTCTGTGTATTTGGAAATACAATAATACTCTGTGTATATGCAAAGATACAATGTAACTCTGAAATGTATATAAAAATACAAAATACTGTTATGGGAGTTTCTCTAACTGACAACCATAACTTAAGAGCTATTGTGATGATACAACATTTGCCTCATGTTGCCATGGCTGTCCTATACCTTATTGAGGGCATAAAACCTGACTACTAAGTAGATTCACTAGTCTATGCTAAAAAGCACTAAGGAATCATCTAAAAAGTATGACCATTTTCTACCCATGGTGGCTACATGGTTTATGGGGGCTGGGAGTTGTCTGAACTCTCCCTCATATCGGTGCTCAATACTACTCCCAAAATATAATACTAGCTCTTATGTTTAAAAACATATCTTCTTTCTTTGATTTGATATAATTGCTCAAAACTTAGCTCAAAGGCTCCTCTTGAAAATCAGAGTTTCCTCTCTTGCTTAATTGTGAAAGCATTAACTCTTTTTTGAAAACTAGCTCAAAGGCTCTTTGAAAATCTTAGTTTCCTTTCTTTTTTAAATGTGAAAACACTTTAAACTCTTTGGGAATACATAGTCTCCATATACTCTTTTGAATAAATAAACTTCAACTCTTACTCTTTACTCAATTCAAAACTCAAGTCTTAAAACAAAGTTAAAACGTTTGAAAAAGACTTTTGGAAAACTCTATGAACCTCTTTTGACTTGACTCTTAACTTTTATTGAATTGAATTATGGATTCAAGGCTCGTGATCTCATGTTATTGATGATTTCATGTTGTTTAGACGTACCTCAGAGTGTAGCAATCAACTAGGAAACATAGGTACATTTCAAGGGAACTAGTACGGAAAGAAGTGGGAAAAAGTAGAAGATCTGGCGTCCCTGGTGCTCTGAGTGGCGCGGGGAGCCAAACCCAAAACTTCAGAGTCTGGCTTGGGGCGCTCTGGCTGGTGTTGTGCCACAGAGGCCAAACGTCAGAGAACTTTGTGGGGTGCTCTGAGTGGCGCGGTGCCCCACCCATTTTCCCAAATTTTTGACGAATTTTCTTGATCGTTTTTCAACTCTAAACTCAATTGGGTCTTTCCCCAAACACTTAGATTCGACTACATACCCAAAATATGGAAGAATCTACTCAAAATGACATCTAATTTCATGAATCTAACTCAAGAACTTCTCCAAACTTCAACAATCAAGATTCAAACGAAACATTCAACAATATTCATCAAGAACTCATAAACTCTTCTTTAAAGAACATAATTACGCTAAATCAAATCATGATTGGCGTGTGGGTGAACTAACCCAACGCTATGTGATCTCACATACCTTGTAGGGATCACCCCTTGATGAAATCCACAAGCAATTCTTCAAAGAACTTGACATTTTCCTTGTTTTTCCTTCTCTTTTCTTCTATTTTTTTCTCTTCTATCAAAACCCTAACGTATTTTTCAATAGCATAAACTGAACCCAATCAGTTTAGACCCCAACTTAATTACCAAAAACAAAATTAATTAATTGGGTGGTGAAAAGACCATAATATCCTTCTAAAATCCGGTTTTGACTTTCCTTATCTAGAGCCCAACTTCAAATGGGCATTTCTCCCTCATACGAACTTGAATTCGCGCAAACTCGGCGGCATTGGAAAGATCATTCAAAGATATTTCCTACGGTATATTGTAGAACACCTAACTCATACTTAACTTAATTTTGTCAAATTTCCAGATTTTTAGTTCTTTCAAAAAATGACTCTTTCTAATTCTAGCTCTTTCTAGTTGCGGGTTGTTAAAATATCTCCCCCTTGGAAACATTCATCCTCTAATGAGATAAATCCTAGTAGGCTAAGGGTATAACATCTAACATTCAGTTTAGACACCCAACAAGCAAAAATGCAAATACAACATTCCAACTTATAAATAAATACCAAGAAAAAGATTAGTAATGTCACGACCCAAGGCTACCCCCTAGATGTGACATGACATACAAGACTCCGATAAGACTCATACGAGCCTCATAGAATATCATAACATAAGAGCATAGGAAAAAGTGCAGAAATTTAAAACTTTTCTTTACAATCGAAGTCTTTTATATAATAAGAGGGAGTCTATGACACTATGTCTCAAACCATCTATAACACTTGAATACAATCTTAGGGACACAACCCTTACAAAAGTCTAAAACATAAAAAAAGGACTTAAAGGACATAATGGTCGAGCCCTCGAATACTATGAGGACTCACCAATCTTCTTCTTCTTGATCTACTATGGTCCTATCCACGAGGGTGGAAGCCGATATCATCAAACCCTACACTTATAGAAAATGTAGAAATATAGGTTAGCACAAAAATGTACTAAGTATGGAACCCATGCATAAAAATCCTTAAAACGTGCTAAATGGGACATTTTAGTTGAAACCATGCTATATGCGAATTTTGAACATCATCTTGAAATAGTTGAAGAATGTAGCTCATAAAACAACTCATGTACAATTAATCAAATAATAAAGGATATCATCATAATCACAAGCATAGTCTCTAACATATACATAATGCATACCCCAATCATCACAAGACATAGTTTACACACATAGTTAAATACCAAGATCATCTCATCATAATAGAACCATCATATATGTAACCCTAGGTTATACTTGTACAATGCATAGATAGGATTCCATAATCCCATCTACACTAAGTATTACTTTTAGGCCACCATGCTCATACTTATCATGCTTTGATCTCATCCATAGTCAATAATCATAGACAAGGAAACATTCATGTTCATAGCTTATAACAAGGAAAGTCACTATTAGCAACATTCCATACCATACACACATAAATTCATATATCTTCATAGCATAATGAAACCACACCATAACCCCCTTTCAAAGTCTACTTGTGCAATGTATAAGTGAAGTCCCATACCCCCACTCACACTAAGTAAAACTCATTAAGAAGTCATAAGTATAGTTCATGTTCATGTACATAAATCATATAAGCATGCAATAACTCATAAATCATCATGTCATAAGAGAAACATACCATGACCACTCTCAAAGCCTACTTGTGCAATGCATGAATGAAGTCTCATACCCCCATTCATACTAAGTAGAACCTCTTGAGGAACCATAGTACATAACTCATATTCTTGTTCATAGTTCATATTCTTGTTCTTGTTCATGTAGGGAAATAGCCTTAACCGACATAGACCATGTTAAGCTACATGGAATCTAGTATCTTGCCCCTACACTGAAAAGAGGTGTCCTACTTGCCGAAGGTAGAACGAGAGTTTATTAGCTTATGTGGATCTAATAGCTCAAGACCTATGTGGACACATAGTTACGGGATAGGGAGATTGCTTCTAGTATCCCAGACTAACTGAGGTATAAGGTTTCCATCTCATGAGTTAATTATTTTGGGAACCCAGACTAACTGACGTAGAAGGAACCTATTTGGAAAACCTGACTAACTGACGTAAAATCTTTCATTTGGGAAGCCGGACTAACTGGCGTAAAAGCTTTCATCTCATATTCATATCCACTCGGTGCTAGGCATAATTTCTATTAAGTTCATGTTAAGTCTTTACTTAAGTTCATGTTTATGGAAGAATGCAGTAACAATCAATGTAACATGATATCATTACATCGCTCATAGATTCAATAGGTGAGAATGACCTTTCAACCTTAGAATCATCAATATGTGAGTAAACCTTTCACATTATGTTCATAGTGTGTTAATGAGAATAGACTTTCAATCAACACAACAACATTATCATAGTCATAGTATTTCATGCATAGTCATGTGTAAGGGTTTGGTGAGAAAGATCTTTCGACAATACCACAATTACACAATAGTCATAGGATCTTCACTCTCTAAGTGAATCACAAGATCATACCCAATTCTCATCAATATGTACAAACCCTCATAATTTTCCCTTTAAGGGATAGGAATCAAACTCAACCCAAACATCAAGAATTACTACATTAGATAAGGGGAATATCATGATTCAATAATTCAATCAACACCTTAGTCACATCATAGTCATGTTCATGCATGGGTGTGTGTGATTGTCCTTTCAATGACACAACAATAACATTATCATCATAGACACTTCACTCTCAAAGTGTTCATAAAACATGCACATAATAGCATAATCATGCATACCCCTTATATCTTGCATTCAAGAATCATAGATCATATTAAGTCAACACATTTGTCATTCACTACATAAGACATGGATATAATCTTGACTCAAGTAAATCATTCATTATATACATAAACTCATGTACTCATATTATAGGTCATGTGGGTGAAGTCTTTTTTCAATAATACCATATTCAACTCAACATACATAATAGCTTCCTTCTTAAAGCCTTAACACCCTTAGCTTATTCATATTAGCTTTTACCCTTAAAGCCCTAGAAGTCATCTTCAAGCTACAAGCTCTCAAGCAATACCTCACATGATTATCATGTATACCTAATTCTCAAGGTAATCCAACCACATGCTTAATTCTCAATCAATTATAGTCACATGGCATCATATAAACTCAATCAATACAAACATAATCTATTCACATGCTTCCTTAATCAATCAACCCACATCATGAACTCACAACTTAATAAATATTGGGGATTCATAGGTTCGTGGAGGTATTTCATCATAAATCAACAATCAATCATCAATTCAACCATAATCCACCATAATCAACTATAATCGACCATAAATCAATAATTGAAAACATTTTGAAAGAGAAACCATGACTTAGATTGAA
This sequence comes from Solanum microdontum, assembly GCA_036250385.1. Taxonomy (NCBI): domain Eukaryota; kingdom Viridiplantae; phylum Streptophyta; class Magnoliopsida; order Solanales; family Solanaceae; genus Solanum; species Solanum microdontum. The sequence goes on from JAJONQ010019179.1 coordinate 5,646, forward strand.
ACCCTAGCTTTTGGGGGAAATTAGAAGCTTTGAAATCAAGTTTTGAAGGGACTCCATGGGTTATAGGTACCCAAGGATGAAAATTAACATACCTTATGTAGATTTCCTCACGAAATTAAAGAGAAAAGGTTGCTCCTTGACCCCTAGACTTTACCTTCTTCTTGTTCTTCAATGGAGGTTTTCTAGAGAGAATTATTTGAGATAGGAGTGTGTGTGTGTATGTGTCTCTGTGTGTTTATAAAGACTATATTAAACGACCCCCTTACTTAAAACAAATAAAAAATGAATTTCCTAATTGAACCCTTCTTTGGTCGAGATTGGGCAGTCTACAGGTGCCACTCACGCCCACCTGACCCACGGACCGTGAGTGGAGTCATGCCCCATCCTGCAGGTCTGTGGGTGGTGGCTGCAACCCTTCATTTGGGGGTCTTGACCTACGACCAAGCCCTACGAGGCGTGGATGGACCTACGCCCAATATGTCCCATCTGTAGGTCCTAAGTTTTTGACAGCTTATTGGTTCTTGGGGCAGCCTTGGGGTTAGACTTTAGGGTCCTCCTCAAGGACGCTTGGTTGGCCCTTGGGGAGTCGTACCTTGAATTTTAACCCCTCAACCTAAGCTCGAGAACTCATTTTACATCATAAAATCCCACATCAAACTCAACAACACACTCGTAAGGCTCTAGTTTTACCTACTAGTTTTTCCGAGGTGTTACATTATCTCCCCCTTGGGAACATTCGTCCTCGAATGACGACTTAGAAACCTTATGGAATCAAAGACTCAAGACTAGCAACCCATCATGCATGAAACATCAAAATAATGCACAACTCATAGGAGGAAATATCAACTCCAAATCAACACATAATCAATGCAACATAAGAAAGTAGGAACTTTATCTAACAACCCAAGATGCAAGAATTTCAATAACTAGCCAAGTTCAAGGAGGAACTACCATCTCCTAGCCACAAAAAAATAGTTTTAAATTTTTTTCTTTACACTAAGGATGAAAGAAAAAAATAAAATAAGAATAAGAAACTCAAATAATTATAATTAAAGAAGTCAAAAAATAATTTATGTATGAAAAAGATTAAAATATACCTTGAACTTTGCTAGAAGAATCATATATACCCCTAAATAATTTTTAAGAAAATTAAAGTCAAAATACAAATTTAAAACTATTTTTTTCACTTCCGTTAAATGAAGGGTATATGTGAGCTCATTTTGTAACGGTAGGGGCATATGTGAGTTGTTTGTATAACGGTAAGGGTATATATGAGTCACTTTCATAACAAGAGGCATATCAACTCCAAATGATAAAGTTGAGGGGCATATTAGTCCCTTTTCCCAAAAAAGAATATAATCTTAAAATCATTAGCTTACAAACAAAACAATGCAAATAATACAAAAAAAATCCTAAAAATACCCCTAATCCAGAGTATACAAGGAGCTCAACTCTCCCTTATATATAAAACGGAAAATGATCAAAATTACCCTCGAACTATTTGAAATAGCTCATTTATACCTTTTATTTATTTTTGGGATCGAAACTACCCTTTTCGTCTATGTTTTGAACCACAAATGTCCTTGAAATGTTATCTTTGTCATTGGAGCTGACATGACAATCCACCTAGCCTAGGCAGTCCAACATGTCAAAAATCTCTTCCTCTCAATAATGTTGTTCTTCCTTATTCATTTCTATCACAAGAAAAAAATCAAATATAATTCGATCCATTGTTCTTGTTTGAGTTGTTGTTCGGACTTTAGAACTCCAATTTTGAAGTGTGCTGAAGTTTGTTTGAGGTTGTAGTTGTATGTTGAAGGATCTAGTTCATTGTTTGGGTTTTGGGGTCATAGATTCACAAAATCGTTTTTTAGATTTTCAAGCTTTTAAGAACTCTTTCATATTCTTGTTTATATTTTTTGGGGTTCAACTCAAATCTTCAAACTAAGAAATCAACAGTTAAATGTCAATTTCTAGCTTCAATTGCATTATCCAAACAATTTTCAGTAACATACAATTAAATCTCTTCAAATTTTTATAGTTAAAAAAAACCCAATAAAAGTTAAAAGTTTATCACCGACAAGCTTTCAAATGAGTAGCTATTTTCGAGTTTTAACATAGAAAGAATGACTTCAAGAGTTTTTCAGCATCTTCCAACTTTGAGAATTAAATTTTCAGCCTCGACATCAAAACCCAAACAATGAACTCGATCATTCAATGCACAACTACTATCTCAAACGAACTTTAGCGCACTTTGAAATTGAAATTTCAAAGTGCAGACAATAACTCAAACAAGAACGATGAAAGAACTATATTTTTTTATATAGGTATGAACAAGGAAGAACAATATTATTGAGAAAAAATGATTTTTGTCATGTTGGACTATCTTGGTGGACTGTCATGTTAGTTCTGATGGCAAATATAGCGTTTTAAGGGTATTAGTGGTCCAAAACATAAACGACAAGGATAGTTTTGATCCCAAAAATAAATAAAGGGTATATATAAGTTATTTCAAATAGTTAAAAGGATAATTTTGATCGTTTTCCCGCATATAAAGTAAAAAAGATAACGAATAACACAATTATTTATGCTTCTTTTAAAAATCATTTTTTATTAAAAATGAGAAATACACACAACACACATACTCTAGAATAAGGGAGGAAATTGGAAATAAGAAAAGGAATATGAGTAAAATGAAAGAAGCAAGACAAATAGGAATCGAACACGACGCACCAAATCAGTAAAGAACGTTCGTTGGCAGAGAAGCCAAGAAAAAGACTTCCCTTTTCACCCAAAAAAGGCAAAACGAACATCCAAAAACGGCACATAAATAAAGTTTACAGTTTTTCAAATTTCATTCATCGCAACTCATAACCTCTCTGTCGACGATCTCTTAATCCGTTCAGAGGTCAGTTCCAAAGATCTCCTTTTTTTTTCTGCTTTCTGATGTATAATTTCTAAGCCAATCATTTTTTTTTATGGATCTATGAACTGTTAACAGGTGTTGGGTTTTATTTTATCATATTATTGTAATTTTTTATGTTAATTTTGATGTTGGTTGATTTATTTGTTGTTTTGAGATCAGCTTTACTGGTCTGGTCTTATTTTTTGGGGATTTAAATCTTTTAGTTTTATCAAATCGTTGTTCATAATTATTTGTGTTTTGTGATTCTATTAAAGGAAGTTATCATGAAGGGTGTTTGAAAAAATTGGAGTTTTTTTGTGCTTATTATTAGGTATCTTTATGTTTGTTTTTAAGTTAAATGAATTTTTTGTATGTACTCTGGGATGGAAATTTTGCTATTGAAGTTTTATGAGTACCCTTTTGATTTCTTGGGTTTAGGTTGCGTTTATGTGCTGTGGGGTTGGAAAATTGTTTGAGGTTGTGTTTCAGGAAGTTAGAATTAGGCATGTTGACTTCGAAAGGAAAGCCAAGTTGTTTTCTGCTTTCTACTAGTGTTTCTTTTTTGGGTTCAGAAACATATTTTTGTCGAATTGAACATGTGAGATGAGCCTGACTCTTGTAGAAGGACTGTTCAAAGAATGTTTTGCGTATATGTGGAATAAGGTTGTTCGATTTGCATGAGCATAGTTGTCAATTTGATCCAGTTTCAAGTTTACTAACCAGTGTTTCTTTGGCTTTTGCAATTTTGCTGTACTGATCAAGCACTATTGCTGATATTAAAACTTTGGTAGTTGTTTTTTATGATATTTTGCAAGATTCTTCTTTTGCTGGCTGCACCCATTGCACCTGCCTATGTTCTCTTTATCTTGTGTTCTTGTGTGGTGCAACGAAGAGGTTCTTTGTGAGGATTAGTTTGAATTATCTTTTTCAGACATAGTGTAGTTACCAGACTTTGGGAAGATTTATGTTTTTCTTGAAGGTGGCAGAGTTGGAGAATATTTTTTCATGTAATTGTTCTTTTCTCTGGAAAGGAAGGTGCAGGAAGTTTAACTTATTGTTGAAGATTGATGGGTTGGTGGTGCCTAAATGCAGGCAATTCAAATCTTGGTTTAGTCATCTAGTGATGGATGTAGATGTATCATATAGAATAGAATGAAACGGCTGAAATAAAAGAGTGTTTTGGATAGCAAGGTGAAGTGAAAAGCAAGTCCTACCGAACAATTGTGAGATCATTATCTATATGTTTGTAAATGTTTGGTCAACAAAGATAATTAAAAATATTTAGAGATGATCATGTCAACAGAGTGTGTGAATATTACGCGTAGAGGATAATGTGACATAAGGTCATCCGATATGGTTTTTCCATGCCATATGTAGACCTTAATATGCACCACTTAGTGTGATAATGTGATGATTGAAGTTGATAAACAGTGTCGAGGTAAACTTAGAATCACTTGGGAGAAGTTGCCTAAAAAGATGTACATATTTCGCAATCAATACAAGTTACCTAAGAAGAGTGTTCAATGGAAGCAAAGGATCTCTAAGACCAATACAAACCAGTTGGTTTAAATGACTTATGGCTGTTGTTATACTTAAGTTGGACCTGATGTTTATTAGGAGTTCTTTTAGTTAGAAATTCATACATGTTAGTGTGTATGTGCAAGATAAAGAAACTTTAGTTTTATAAAACCTTAAATTTGTCAATTTGAATTACTTAGTGTTGGAATGAATGGATGAGCAAATAGACACGAAGGATCTTTTTTTTTTTGGGATCAAGTAAACGTATTTCATATCATAAACAAGGCCCTAAAACGACTGTATGCAAGTGGTATACCAAAAGGCAAAAGCTAAAGAATCTACACAATCAGCTGATTCTCTACAAACTCCACCCAATCGTCTTATATAATATGGGACTTTCTATGTGCACCTACATAAAATAAGGGAACGAAGGCTACTCCTTCACTACTAAAAACTCAACTCTACACCTTCAAAAGCTCTTCTTTTCCTCTCATTCCAGACAACCCACATTAATGCAAAGGATCATATATCCAACTTCAACTAATCGAGATTAAGGTGTAGTTGGTTGTTAATGTTTTCCTCTAAATCAATTTTTTGCAGAAAAGTAACAATATGGAGCATGATGAGACAGGATGTCAACCCCATCCAGAAGGCCCTATTTTGTGCATTAACAATTGTGGTTTCTTTGGAAGTGCTGCGAACATGAATATGTGCTCCAAGTGTTACAAGGACGTGATTCTGAAACAAGAACAAGCAAAGCTTGCAGCGTCGTCAATTGAAAACTTTGTAAATGGGTCCACAAGTCAGAAGGGGCCTGTCATTGTTGGCTCTGTGGATGTCCAACCTGCCCTGCTAGAATCAAAATCTGTGGTTTTTTCATCACCTCCATCTTCAAGTTCTGGTGAGGCTGCTGAATTGATGGCCAAGGAGGGTCCTAGCCGATGCAGCACTTGCAAGAAAAAGGTTGGTTTGACTGGATTCAAATGCCGCTGTGGTAACTTTTATTGTGGATCACACCGCTACTCAGATAAACATGACTGTCAATTTGACTACCGCTCTGCTGCACGCAATGCTATAGCAAAGGCCAATCCTGTTGTGAAGGCAGAAAAACTTGACAAGATCTAAAAGGAGTTATTGTTGTCAAAGTTGATGTGTCCTTTTCATCGAAGGAGGGCTTCCTCTGATTGGCTACCTTTCACATGATATCTTGTTAAATCTGGGAGTCAAGGCTATTTAAGAATCATCTACAGGCTGAAGAACTCCTGTTCATTGTCATAGGTAGAATTTGTTTGTTGACTCCAGTTTCAAGTCTTTGTATGTGCTGGTTTGGTTAATATTAATTAGGTTTGTTATGTGTCATTCTGTGGTTCACATCCATGCAATTGTAATCTGGCATTGTAAATTATTCTGCATGGATCTCTTATATGGCTTCACTTTGCTCCAATGTAGTTTATTATCCTTACATCGCCTTGCTTTGTAGGTGTTTTGCCTTTGTTCTTGTAGGTAAGCTGTTTACTTTTTGAAAACACCTGTTTCTGCAACTGGATTTACCGTATGATGGTGTTGAGGTATTCTACTGTTTATGTGGCGGCATGTGTTTTGGACTAATCATGTTTTGATAGTTCACACGAGTTTGACTAGGGTTGCTTTTCGGTTGGCACTTAACTAGAGAAACATGAATAGTGTAGCTTGGAATTGTTGCCGTGTGTTGTTGTTTCTTTCTTGGATTTTGGTGAATTATAGTTCAGTCTACTGATAATTGTACAGAAAGATGAAAAACATTGGAGGCCATGAGCTCTTTTCATTGTACTTCACTCCATGGCTCTGGCTTTTATCTTTGAAAATTAAGGCCATCGGGGCAAGTAATCATCAGTTCCCTTGTCCGTTTTCTTGAAATGTTGTTTATGGATCAACTGCAAGTGGTGAGACTCCGATGCCTAAGGCCAACTGTCTCGTTACTATTTTGCTGAGTAAGGTTGATGTTTTTGTGCAATTGATCTGCCCTGAGCAGCAATACAGTTTCGATTATGAATCTATTAGACTTCCTTTTGTTATCATTAGGTCTCTTAGATCTTTTTGGTCATTTCCCCAGATCGTATAGTTGATTGAACAAGCACTCATGCATCGAATCCCATCAGAACTTTGAAGTTATATTGATCGGAGATGAACCTGTATGAATTGAGATTGCTTGGGGATTAAGGTTAGTTGTGGAGGCAAGTGTGTAGATACTTACTTGACCGATTTTAGACAAGAGAATAAAGTTACAGAATATTTCAGGTTTAGCTGCTCCGGAATCAATTTCAAATCTATAAAACTGAAATTGAAAATTCAGGTCTTATATTACAAACTCAGACATATGGAGTCTGAGGATTTAACATCTAATGCTGTTTACAGAAAGGTGTAAGAGGATTTATCCTCAACATCCTGTGTTTCCCACAAGAACTTGCTCACTAATTGGCTAACAAATGTTTCACAAAAACTTGCCTCTCATTTTAAAGGGAGGTCAAAACTTGAAATGCTATAAAGGAGCCGTAAAGCTAGTCAGAACTTGGTCGTCACGCTGAAATGCCACTGGCTTCAGCTTCAAGGTACTTGCACATCCGCTCCATAACCTCTCTACCCTTTGCGCTGTTCGATTGGAACTTCTCTACACATCTCTGCTCTATTTTCTCTGCCATAGAAGCCAGTGCTGATAAAGGCTTAATCTTAATACTAGTTTCCTGCTTGCAGACTGTCCATGAATTTGGATTATCAGGATGAGGATCATATCTAATTTTCTCCTCTACCTCAATAAAATTTTGGAGACTGATGTTACGAGTAGAAATTTGCATTGACCGACTTTGTGCATCAACAACCGTTGATTCAATACAGTGACATATATCTTGACCAATGATTTTGCGAACAAACCAAGGCCCAGGTGCATGTATAGTGATGGCACGAGTTGTGTAAAGCTTCCCTAAGTTGGCGTCAAGCTTGTGATCTAATGTATCAACCTCAAGGATGTGAGATAGGGCACGTTTGTTCATAGGATCAGCGAACTTGCGCCAGGATGCAGAAGTAACTCGTTCCCATGGGTGCCTATAAATATGCTCTTGTGAGTATGCTCTGACCATCTTGTATCTCTTGGTCTTTGAAACCTGAACAAGCGAGCGGTCAGAAGTCAAGCAATTTCAAAATCTTGTTGTGGAATGGAGTTGGCTGCAAACTAATCAATATACTTTGCTTTAAAAGAAATTTTCACTCTAAAGCACATGTCTATATACAGAAATATGGATGACCAGAAAATATCATAATCAAGTACTGTAACGGTATAGGTAGATCTGATTGTGAAAGACCTATTATGGGATAATTCATAGGTTTTGTGCCAGCTCATGATCTAAAACGAGTCGTACATACACCCTAGCACATGTTCCTCGATGCTGAGGGCACACCTGAAGAGTGGGGGATTTAATAACCTTTGTGCAAGGCAATCAGCCATGAGAGTAAGTTCTCTAAATGACCAGATCATCCATTATCATTCGTACGACATAGAAGATAAAATCTATCTCTCTTGTTAGAGTATTAGAGAAGTACTCAGAGAGACAAAACTTGCCCTCTCACTTGGCTGACATAGAAGATCATCTTATTCTTTGAGTTGACACCAATAACAGAGAATCTAGAAATGCTCAAATGGTTCCAAAATCCCTAAAGGGTCTTCTTCTAAAAGCTTCATCACATTCATCATTAACACAAAAAACCAAAATCAAGATCAATGCGGGTGATAAGAAGGTAAACGGTATCCTCCAAGTCATAAAAAGATCACATCATCAGAAGGTACCCTATTGACTAATCTAATTGAAAAATTACACATCGAAACATACAACCGAATCCAGAAAGAAGTTTCAGAAAATTTGTAACAGCAGCTGAATAATAGAACACACACATAGAAACACAAGATTCAATTTTTGCAAGAATCATCCATATATTTTTTTAAAAACAAATAATACTTTTAGGTAACAATCAACCCATACATGAAATTCAAACAGAGAAGCTCTTCAAAATTCTAAAGCAAAACACCAATTCAAGTCAAAATTTTCACCAATTTCATCTTCACACCTCAAATATAGATTAACCACAAATTCATACAAAAAAAAACAAGAAATCAAACATAAACCTCAAAAGGGTCTCTCATGAATTTGCAGATCCAGTACTAAATCAACTTACGAAAAAGACAACTTGGGACCAAATTATTTCACGTCGAAACAGAGAATTGATGCAAACAAAAAAAAATTGACAATTTAAATCAAGAAAAGGGCTTACAGATTATCTATATGTATGAATATGAGAGATGAACAGATCAATTTTCTTGAAGAACAAGTTTGAAAGCCGCCTTCAATTCTCTCTCTATGGAAAACAAAAGAAAGCAATGCCAAAAGTTATAACGATATATCTGTTATGCTTTCCACGACGAATGGCGGTGTGTTTGCTGAAAATCCAAATTGAAAATCGAATCAAATCAATTATTTAAAAAAAATATATTTAAGTTGATTCAATTAAATAAAATATTGAACCAAATTGGTAAGTTATTCCTTTTTATAATTATAGTGGTCATAGTGTTATGCTTATAGTTTCTTGTTGTTTTTTGTTTTTTTTTTAATTGATATATATATCATTTTGTGTAGTTGATTTTATTGATATACTTGATTGCAGTATTATTCTAATATTATTTGTTGTTTTGTTTCATTATATTTTTTTCTAGTGTGTTTTGTCTTGAGTCGATGATGTATCAGAAAATAGTTTTTCTACCTCACTTGTATGATACAGATAAGGTCAACATACACTCTATCCTCCCCAAACTTAACCTTTTTTAAATGATTTTTTTTTCCAATACAATTCTTCTAAACGATTAATATGTATCCTTCACCCAACTAATCCGATAAATTTATTCCTAGTGCCCTTTTAAGGGATTCAAATATGTTAAATAATTAATCGATGCAATCAACGGTTTAGTTTAAAGAGTGGTGGCTATCTTGATGGGACTTATAATAAGGTAGTCTCATTTGTGTTTTTTTTTTTCTTTTTCCTTCTTTTCATAATATAAAAGATGAAATCTATTGATGACCACCTAAAGTTGACAACAATTTTCACTTAAACACCTCTACTAGGATTTGCTCATTTTAGACAGCCATAGTAAGGTTTTATTCTGTCATTTTGACACTTTTTAAACAATCAGCAAAACTTTTGAGAGTGTAACATACTCGTTGATAATGTGTTAAAATAACGAATTAAATAAAGACACATGACATATATACCAAAATAAGTACTAAAAAAATATTGTGAGTAAAAAATTATTTTTAAAACTATTAAGTTAATTACCAAAAAAAAGTATATTTCAATAATGGCGAAATGGTCTAATGGACCCCTATACTTGTCCGAGTTTGTATTATGGACCCTTCTATTTAATCATTTACCAATTGAGCCCTTAAACTCAATAAAACACAATATATCAAATCCCTCTGACCATTGACCAAGCTTATGTGGCATTAAGATGGCTGAGTTGGCGAGAGAGTGTGACTTACACGCATCTGAAGGCAAGTGAACATCATATTTAAACTTAAAATATTAAAATAAATAATAATAATAATAATAAAAATAAATTTAAAAAGACCCCTCTTCTTCCCTCAACTCCACCCACTTTTTCGCTGCCATCCCCATCCCTGCCCCCAACTACTTTTTCTTTCTTCTCCACACCTATGATCATCTTGATCTTTAACGGATATTTGGCATTGGGACCTCCTTGACGTCAAGTTTCAAGCTGTTATCAGTGGAGGGAGAGAGGGCATTGGTTGATTTTATGGCAATGCTTGCTGGAGTCCATTGATTTTGCAGTGGAGTGAGAGAGAGAAAGGCAACACTGATACCTTTTCGCTAGAACGGGAGGCGATGAGGGTGTTTGTTGAAAGACGGAGAGCACGGAGAGGAGAGGTTGTCGTTGATGATTCGCAGAGGGGTCACCGGTGGTGTGGCGGCTTAAGGTTGCTGATTTTGTGGTGGTTGGAGAAGGAGGAAAGAAAATAGTGAGGGTTTGCGATGGAGATGGAGACGATGAAGGAGAAAGTACAAATCTCGCCGGCGAGAGGAGCGGTGGTGCGGCGACATTCGCCGGTGGATTTTGGATGTTACACGGTTGCAACCGGAGTGGAGGCGTGGAGTCCCAATTTTTTCTTAAATAATCAATTTAAAATTTATTAATTTACCTTTTATTTAATAATTGTCCAAAAAGAAATTATTATAAAAAATAAAAAATGATGTGGCAAAATTTATCTTACATGGAATGTGACATCAGCGCGATTGAGAGTCAGGATGAGTTGAAAGGGTTCAACATGTTGAGTTTAAATGAATTCGGGGGTTCAGATGACAAAGGGATAAGTAGAAGGGTTCACAATACAAACGAATACAAGTACAAGGGTCCACCAGACCATTTAGCCTTTCAATAATTTAAAAATATATATAAAACTTGCAGCAACCTCTTTCTCTTTCTTCTCACCATTTTCATATTTCCTCCTTTAACCACCATGACCCTTATTTGTTTCTACCATTAATGGCAGTCCTGTCATTCCAATGCAACAATCCATCTCCCAGTCTTCCTCTTTATAGAACAACTTTCACCTTCCTCCTTCCCACTTTTTTTCTTCTCTACACACACTACTCCTCCCCCTCTGTTTTCCAGATTGATGTCGGCATATATATGAAGAGGAGGTTATTGAAGATGGTTGAACATAGTTTGAAATTGCGAAGAAAAGAGATTAAAAAATAGAAGACAGATCTGAAATGATTATTTAAAGAAAAAACACAAATTTAAAGTGAGAATGAGGAGAAAGATGTAAATGTTGGACAAAATGATAATCACACCTAGGATAATGTTCAAACTAAATATTAATGGAAAGAGAGTAACAACGACACCAAATATTAAAATGGGATAAATATGATACCCGAATAAGTAATACAATAATATTGATGAAAAACTTGATAGTATCAAAAGATTACTATTCAACACTCTTTTATTTCTTATAACTCGCAATAATATTACTTTCACAATGTTCTCTCACAAACTAAGAAAAATAGCTTGTGGATTACTCTCTATTGCTTCTCTATTTTGGTGTATCTTCAAGTGTTCAATTACTACTCTATTTATAAAGTTTTGAACCTCTTGATTACATCAGTAGTGACATAAATGTGGCAGCCAATTTTCACAAAGTTTGGCTGCTAAACTCTACCAAACTTTGACTACCAACTTCTACAAATGTGGCTGTCAACTTTCACATTTGTGGCTAGTAATTTCAACAAGTGTGGCTGTCAACTTTCATATTTGTGGCTAGTAATTTCAACAAGTGTGGCTACCAACTTTCATATTTGTGGTTAGTAATTTCAACAAGTGTGGCTGCCAAATTAGTTGTTGCCAAACTTTTGTTCCCACAAATCTATCCCTTAATTTTGGTTTTTTCTTCTTACTCCAAGGCTTGATCTCAATCTCTGAAAATCTTCAAACTTGAGAGGCTTTGTAAAGATATCCGCAATTTGATCATGAGATTTCACATACTTGAGCTTTACCTCTTTCTTGGCAATGCATTCTCGGATAAAGTGATACGCCTTGTGTCTATGTGCTTGCTCCAAACATGATACACTGATTCTTTGCAAGTGCTTGCGCAGATTGGTTATCAACACAAATCATTGTAGCTTCAATTTGTGGTAAATTGAGTTCCTTCAACAATGTCCTCAACCAAATAGCATGACACGTACATGATGTCGTTGCCACATATTCAGTTTCACAAGCAGAGAGAGTAACAATTGGTTGTTTCTTTGAACTCCAAGAAATAACACAATCATCCAAGAAAAATGCAAAATCATATGTGCTTTTTCTATCATCAACATATCTCGCATAATCACTATCACAATATCCCACAAGACTAAAATCATTAGAAGAAGAATAAAATAGTCCAATATCGATTGTACCTTTTAGGTAACGTAGTATTCTTTTAGCGACCTTCAAGTGAGTAGAGGTAGGAGCTTCCATGAAACGACTTACTACTCCAACCGCAAAGAGTATATCTGATATCGTACATGTCAAGTACCTTAGACTTCCTACAAAACTTTTGAACAGAGTGGAGTCCACCCTTTCTCTATCATCAAACTTTGACAAATTTGTTCCACTTTCCATTGGGGTGTTCACGGGATTGCAATCAAATATGTTGAACTTCTTCAAAAATATCCTTTGTAAAGTTTTCTTGAGATATAAAGATGTCTTCCTCCATTTGCTTCACTTCTAGGCCCAAGTAATATGACATGAGACCTATATCTGTCATCTCAAACTCAAGGGACATAGCTTTCTTGAAAGCTTCAAATAAAACTAGGTTATTACTTGTTAGTATAAGATCATCAACATAAAGACAAACAAGTATAATATCTCCATTTGTATGAACTTTAATGTAAATAGTATATTCATGGAGACAACGAGTAAATTCATTGTCTTGAAAGTATTTGTCAATGTGACTATTTTAAGCTCGTGGAGCTTGCATCAATCCATATAAGGCATTCTTCAACCTCAACATTTTATCTTCATGATTTTTTATCACCAAGCTCAATGGTTGTTCAACATAGACTTCTTCTTCTTCAAGATATTCATTCAAGAATGAAGATTTGACATCTAGTTGATGAACTTTTCACTTCATTTGCGCCGCCAAAGAGATCAATAGACGGATAGTCTGCATGCGGGCAACAGGCGTATAGACTTCCTCGTAGTCGATGACATGCCTTTGTTTATAGCCTTTAGCCACATGTCTTGCCTTGTATCTCTCTACCTCTCCATGTGCATTTTTCTTCGCCTTGTATACTCATTTGACTCTAATTGCTCGATGATCCTTGGGAAGAGTCATTAAATCTCAAGTGTTGTTCTTCTCTACTGACTGGACCTCCTCCTCCATGGATTGTCTCCGCCTTTTGTCAGTAACAACTCTATCAAAATTCATTGGTTCACTATTAGCAAAGAGACAACACAAAAAAAATAAAACTAGTAATTTCTTTTGTGTCATCATAGAGTTCTTGGATGCTCCTCATCCTATTCGGTCTTTCACTTGAACTCTCTTGAGTAGACAGAGATGCAACATTTGCTGGTGAAGGAGGTGGGGTTGCATCTTGTGCAAGTGTCATGGTCTCCTATTCTTCTTCATCTCCAAAATATGAAAGAAAATCATATATTCTTTCTTTCAGAGCCTCCCAACTCCAAGTTGCTTAATCATCAAATTCAACATCGCGACTCACCACCATCTTTTTATTGCTTGGATTGTATAACGTATATCCTTTTGAAATCATGTCATAGCCAATAAACACATACTTGACACTCCGATCGTCAAGTTTAGCTCTCCCTTGATATGGAACATGAGCATATGTTATGCTCCCAAAGATTCTCAAGTGATTGACACTTGGCTTTCTTCCTCTCCATGCTTCTTGAGGTGTTTGATCCTATACATTTTTTGTTGGACACATGTTGCTCAAATAAACTGCACAAGAAATAGCCTCGGCCCAAAAATAAATTGGTAGATGTTTAGCTTTCAACATATATCTAACCATATTAATAAGTTTTCTATTTTGTCTTTCTGCAACTCTATTTTGTTGGGGAAAGTAAGGTACCGTTAAAGGACGACGAATTTCATGAGATTGACAAAAGTCATTAAATT
>JAJONQ010019180.1:0-51673 GCA_036250385.1 Solanum microdontum
CCTTAAGTTTAGAAGGGAAGTCATTTTCCTTAAATTTGAGGAAAATGAGTTGATTTGGAAAACATTTTCCAAAACATTTAGCCCAACCAAACATGAGAAAATTGGAAAACATTTTCCGGAAAATGTTTTCGTTCATACCAAACACACTCTAAATATATTTGATACTCTGAAATCTACCAAATTACAAGAAAAAATTAAATTAATTTTTGAACAAATTGCTATTCATATTTGTGTTGATCATCCTAGTGCTTTTTTGAATCGGAAAAAGCATATCGTCACTCTTCCATATGAAGATAATTTCTTTGAGAATGATATTCCTACTAAATCTCGTCTGTGCTAGATGAACATTGAATCGGTAGAATTCTGCAAAAAGGTGAGTGATAATTTGTTACTAAAAGGTTTGATAAAACCTTGAAAATCTCCCTGGTCTTGTACTGCATTTTATGTTAACAATAGTGCTGAAAGGGAACGAGGTGTGCCCAAGTTTGTTATCAATTATAAACCTTTAAACAAATATTTAAAATGGATTAGGTATCCTAATCCAAACAAAAGAGATTTATTGTCTAGAATATATGATGCCAATACATTGCCTGAAAAGTGCTGAAATTCAGCACTACCGGTGATTATCAAAATGGTCTCATAATAAGATTGGGTTTTGTATTTCTCACCCGGGCAATATAATCCGTTAATAAGGTACCACTGGAATATCTTCCAAGCTTCTTCTTTTCTCTGAATTTCAGAGTTTTCTGAAAGAAATATCATTTCTTTCTTTGATAATTTTTCATATGATTTGATATCATCAATATATTCTTTGGCTATAGATGCAAAAGTATTGCACTGTTTCTAGGAGAAATATGCCTGTAGTTGTGCGTATAACAAACTATTTTCTGGAATATCTTTCAGATGCACTGAAGAAGAAGCCTCACTTTGGGAGGTTTTGGAGTTTATCAAACTCATTCTTCCTCTCTGTATAACTGGTGAGCTAGAAGAGGATCCGTATCACGATCCCGGGGATGATCTTCCCCTTCCTCTTGTTTAATTTCCGCTGCCTCTTCCCATGGTTACCCAAAGAGGGTCCATCCTGCAAACATAACACTTTGTTTTATTTGAATGCATCATAATAGTCATTGCAATAATTTTCTTCATCGATATTGATGATTTCATCAAAACTATGTATTGAGAAATCTTCTCTAATGATATCATCGTTAATTTCCCATAGAATTAATTCATGTAGATCTCTATTAAGAGGAATAACCTTTAATATAGTAATCAGAGTTTTCTCATCAAAGGAGGGTGTACAAAAAATCATTATGAAGTTAAATATTCTCTAGATAGAAAATCTGGAAGAGAGTTATTACTTCTCTTTTTATAATGGATTTCAAAATCAAAGGGTGCTAACTATGCCTACAACCTAGAAAAAATCAATTTTGATGCATCATGTTTAAAATCTTTGTTAAACATATATTTAACAAATTGAGCATCAGCTTTTATCAAAAACTTTGGATTATATAAATCATCTTGAAATTTTAACACGCATTTGATGATGGTTAACATTTCATGAGCCACCGTAGCATATTTCTTCTAGGCATCGCTCCATTTCCCAGAATGAAATTTGTTCAAATATTCATTTTTTTCATGCGGATTAATTTGTTTCAATATCCCACCATAACCAATATTAGACGCATCTATCTCAATAATCTTTTGCCAAGCAGGGTTAGCAAGAGTTAAGCAAGGTAATTATTGAACACACAGTTTAATATCTTTTACCAAAGTGGTATAACTATCAGTCCAAGGTGATTTATGATACTTTTTCAGCCTGTCAATAAAGGGGCCAAATCACGAGATAATTTTTTATAAAAGGGAATATGTAATTTAAACTACCTAAAAATCTTTGCAATTGAGTCTTATCGGTAATAACATTAGGGAATTTTGATGCAAAATTGATAGATCTTTGAATCGGGATAACTTTCCCCTGACAAATATGATATCCTAGAAATCGAACATCAGTTTGGAATAAACTCAGTTTTGGTTTAGAAATGTCCAAACCATTTTGTATAACAATTTTCTTGAAGATGTCTAGATGCTTGATAGGCATTTCAAATGTTTTTGAGTATATCAAAATGTCATCAATATAGACAATGACAAAATCTAAATATGGGTTGAAAATATCATTCATGATTTTTTGAAATTCAGATGGAGCATTTTTCAAACCGAATGGCATAACATTCCATTCATATTGTCCAAAAGGGACATTAAAAGCTATTCTATAAGAATGCTCTTTAAATATTTGAATTTGCCAATATCCTGATTTTAAATCAGTGGCAATGTTTATAACTTCTCCAAAATTATAATTAAACAGATTATATCTATTGAAGATTGGTGTATCTCCAGATTGAGAGAAAGGCAGATTAGCCTAAACAATGTCTCTATGAATTTCACCTATCGGGACTATATTCATGATTTCGATAAAGTCCTCTACTACGATAATGAGCAACATAAGTATACATGGTTTATAAAAATTAGTGCAAAGATATTTGGATAACCAATTCCTAATTGATTTCTAAATTGGTGGTCATACCACGGTCCAAATACAAAAATTCTGCCTGAACCATTTCTTTAACTATATAAAGACTAGGTTATAGAGTAACCGGACCTAAACAAATTATACCATACAGATCATATCTGTTATATTAAAAAAATTGAACAAATTTATTTTTTCATTGAATTCTCTATCCCTTGGATTCATAAATGGACTCCCGAAATGGTATTCACCGAGGAGCAAATTCTTTGTTTATTTAGGACCTTTTAAAAATATTTTTGGGACAAATTAATGAAAAAAGATCCCAAGATAAAGTCTTTATATGGAGAAGAACTGTTGGATCTCATTGAAAAAAGGATCCAAGAATATTGTATCACTCCTCAAAAGGGAATAATTGATGATAGCTCAGTCAGGCATATTGCCCAAAAAATTTCCATTCAATACGGAAATAAAGAAGAAATGATCAATAGCTATCTAGAAGAAGTAAAGAGAAATCTACTTCTCAATATTACTTAATACGAGAAATCAGACACTTCTATGAGAAGTGAGACAAGTGATGACGTTGCAGAAGATATTTAACAGGCTCAACCTTGTGAGTCAGAAAAACCTACCTCAGAAGATACTCTGAAAAATGCGGAAGTTTCCTCCGACAACTAAAGAAAAAGGACAAGATGTGAATCTCATCTCTACAGGAAAAGCCATCATCAATAGTAGATACAATGTTGATCAACAATAGATAAACTATTACTGTACATATGGGACCCACAATTACTGTACTTAGATTCTTTTTCTTTCTATAAATAAAATTTAGTTTTAGTTAGTAGAGGTAGGTCGAAAACAAGTCTCTCTCTCTCTCTAAATTGTAAAGCTCTTTGTTTGCAAAGTTTGAAGTTTTCGAATATTGGCCGGAGAGTAAATACAACTTGTATAGTTCAATCGTAGGCCTTGGAGTCGGCCACCTTTATAAGGTAGTAATTTATTTCTGATTCATCTTTTATTATTTCTCCAATCTAAGTTGTGACTATGTCCGGCTAAAGATTCATGTCTATGTCGGATATCTAACTTCACCTTTATATCTACCATGAAAGATCTAGACTTGATCAAAATATAAATAAATTTATATATGGTTTCTTGACTTGGTTCTGAGATGGTGGTACAGTCAAATCTGATATTATTTTTATTGGCTTTGTCTTTGTGACTTCGTCTAGCCAGCCCTGGTTCTAATCCCGTTAAAGGACAAAAGGGTGCATACACCCAGTTAGAACTGCTAGACACATAGGCAGAATGAAAATACGTATTAAATCTTGACAGGCCCCTTGCTTAGGTAAAATGATAGATCCTTCCATACAGTCATCAAACTATATAAAATTTGTATATATTTCGATTCGAATTTACACTTTGAGTTCGGATGCTAAACTAGATTGAAGATGACCGCGCTGATTATCGTCTGTCTTACAGGATCTCTGAAGACTAGTGGCAATCCGCGCTGCCATCTTCAGTCTATTTTAGCATCCGAACTCAAAGTGTAAATTCGAATCGAAATATATAGAAATTTTATATAGTTTGATGACTGTATGGAAGGATCTATCCTTTTACCCAAGCACGAGGGCTGACAAGATTTAATACGTATTTTCATTGAGCCACGTGTATAGCAGTTCTAAATGGGTATAGGCACCGTTTTCTCCTTTAACGGCCTTAGAACCATGGTTGGCTAGATGAAGTAACAAAGACAAAGCCAATAAAAATAGTACCAAATTTGACTGCACCACCATCTCAGAATCAAGTCAAGAAACCATATATAAATTTATTTATATTTTGATAAAGTCTAGATCTTTCATGGTAGATATAAAAGTGAAGTTAGATATTCGACATAGATATGAATTTTAGCCAGACATAGTCATGACTTAAATCGGAGAAATAATAAAAGATGAAATCAGAAATAAATTACTACATTATAAAGGTGGCCTACTACAAGGCCTACGATTGAACTATATAAGTTCTATTTACTTTCCGACCAATATCCGGGAACTTCAAACTTTGCAAACTAAGAGCTTTACAATTGAGAGAGAGAGAGAGAGAGAGATAGAGTGGTTTTCGACTTGCCTCTACTCACTAAAACTAAACTTATTTAAAGAAAGAAAAAGAATCTAAATACAATAATTGTGGGTCCCTTATCAGTGGGTCTCATATGTATAGGAACAACGTATCTACTGTTGATCAACAGTGTATCTATTGTTGATGATGGCTTTTCCTGTAGAAATAAATTTCACATCTTGTATTTAATGAGTGCAGATAACTTTAAATGATGATTATTTTGATTTGTTTATTTTATATTCCTTAGCTACTGTCTTGATTTATATGTCAATAATAATAAAGTAGGGATTTTAGGCTCAAAGAAATTATTGTCATTTTTATTTTGTCAAGCAAAAATGAGAATTATTTTTGCAATTCATTATTATATTGTTGGATTGAAAGGTGTATGCTTAATTTTGGCATTAATTTTAAGAGTAATAAAAATGTAAAATAAAAGATATAGAAATTATGTCAGAATTATATATTGTATCCTCAACATTTATTTATTTTACTTTATTTGGTTTTATTTATAAGGGACAAAATATTAGTTTATTTTTACGATTAGACGATTTTTTAGACACATTAAAAATAATTGTTTTGATTAAGAATGTAGTTGTGCATCTTTTTTGAGATAATTAAAAGAAACTCAAGGATGCAGTGAGACACTTTATCTAAAATATAATCAACTTTATCAATTTAAAGCGCGACTTATAGATAAAATTATTAGGTGCGATGCGAAGAAGGCAATTATTCCTCTAAATGTCAAGACCAAGAATGTGGCTACTCGTCTAGGTTGAGACCAAACAAAAGTTCAACAATAAAAATGTGACAAGTCATGGCCTGAAATAATATATCCAAAAAATACTTTTAAGTATAAGTCAATAAAAGTGACCGTGCTAGAACTACAAGACTCAAGAGATTCCTAATACCTTCCCCTTGGTCAACATGATTTCTTACCCGAATTTCCAGTTCACAGACCAAAATTAAAGAGTGATTTCCTTTTGATTAGGGGATTAAAAAAAATGACTGGGAAAACCATAACTCAATTCCAAGTGGTGACTCTGAACGAATAAAAATAATCCCTAAACCAATAACGTCACTTAAATTGGAAAAATCCTTCCGAGTCCGTGCGCCAAAAAGGGGTGTGACATCTCTGGCGATTCCACTGGGAAATACAAGAATTCGAGCTTTGTTATGTTAACTTTTACTTGATTTTATTACTTATTTTGGATATATAGCGTATCATGGCCTAATATGCTACTTGCTGCTCAATTATTTCTTTTTATTTTGTTGAACTATATTAAATTGTTTTCTCTTGCGCACACCTTATGAATCTTTGAATTCACTTAACACACGTTCACATGAATACAATTACGCATCTTGCTTTTCCTTGAGATAAAGATGGAGTGTCTTGACACTCAGTGAAGAATATTTAGTCACATATGTTAGGTGGGGTTAGACCAGCAATGAAGTTGGAAATAACGCTGCTACCGATAAGTTGCCCCTCCCTGACTTGACTAAGCCAGTCTAGACACTAATCGCTTTAGGTTTAAGCCTATTAAACCTGATATACAAACATGATTATCCCTAGTAGGCTCCGCTTATTTGCATCATTTGCATTTGACATAGTGGGCCTCGGCATATGGGTCGTATCCGTCTAGGACATGTACCCCTATCGTATTTAACCATTTAGATCATTTTCTATGTTATATGAAAATGCATTTATTTAGAAAGTCTTGGCAAGTTGATCCATTTTAGTGTGATTAGTGGAATGAGAGATAATATTATCTTTCAATTTTTACAAAATAAGAAAATGGGAGAAAACATAAAAATATTTCTTCTTTTAGAAGTTATTAGACCTTTTTTACCAAAAATGAAACTAAAGATTTTTCACTATTTCAAAAAATAAAACAAAGAAATTGTTTTTAGTTTCTTTTGTACATTAGAAAACTCAAAATATTTTGCTTTCATGATGTCACGCCTCAAATCCAATTAAGACAGACAAGCACCCGATACCCTAAAGGCCTGAGAGAACCAACACAGGGCTTACTATGCTTATAACTATGACAATCTTGTGACAAGTTTACATAGGATGCAGCGATACAAACCAACATAAGTAGACCCAAAACTTATATACAAGACTTAGCCATTGAGGCCACAACTTGTTAAGATGCAACTGAACCATATACATAAGTCTGCAAAGCCTCTAAAAGATAGAAACCCTTAGATTAGATCGGGACAGACCTTGCCTCACCCTTAACTACGATACAATACCAAAATGAATATACCAAGGACTCAATAAAACTCTGAATCAACCTGGAGCTCACCAAAAGTAGCTGAGTGTCGTGTGCTCCTATTAAGGAGGTCTACTAGCTGGAGTACCTGTGCCTGCAACATGAAATGCAGCGTCCCCCGTGAGAGACGTCAGTACGAAAAAATGTACTAAATATGTGAGGCAATAACATATATAAGTAAGAGTTCGAATGATACCAAGTATCAATATATGTGTGCATAAATCAGAACAGAAGACCATATTTGTTAAATCTTGTGGGATAATGTATGTTACATTCTTGTCTTTACCTTTCTTTGTGTTATGATCTTTATAAAGCATACGATACTAATGACCAATCGATCAGTGGTAGAACAGGATGACCCATGCTAGGCATTTTAACCCCTAGGGTGTGGTCCTCATAATTACACAAATTGGGATCGGCCCATGCTAGGCTTTCACCCCTGAGCTTCTATACCAATTAGGATCGGCCGATGCTAGGCTTTCCCTCCTGAGCTTACACCCTTATATACCAATTGGGATCGACCCATGCTAGGCATTTGCCCTTGGGCCACCACCCATAATTATATAGATTGCTTCACTTAGATTCCTTAATCTTTAAGATTGTTGTTTTGGTGGTCATAATCGTTTTTGAGATTTGGAAATACCGCCCAGTAGTAGAAGACATGAAAATAATACTTCAAGGCAGTAACAATGTCATAATGGGGCTATGTAACATCAATGCATTACTTGTGAGCTTAAATGACACAATTGACTTTAACTGACAAAGAGGAGGATTCACCAAACTTTCTTTTGCAAATATCATTTCTATATAGCACATAGGAGGATAATTACACAAGTATAGAGTACGGAACATATAATGAAGTAATTCTATACACTAAGGAGAGAAGGAAATATTGTTAGCTATTTGGAGATCGTACGGTGCCACTATGTTTCCTTTACTAGATATAGAAGTTAGGAAATTCAGTTATTGATATTAATCGCATGTATCATATTTGATGTTGAAGAATATTGAATCAAATAGCCTTACATACCTTAACCTCTAACCAATACAACTATCACATTTCAGCCCCCCGCCCCCCCTTTTAGGTTTTAATCTACAATATAAGTTATGATAAACTAAAATTACCAACTGCCACACCGTGAGCCTCGTAAAATAGTAGCTAACTTTGATGGATAATGACACCATACAGCCCTTAAAATAACATGCATCACCACACCCTCCTTCTGTACCCAATACATACATTATATATCCTTTTCCAAGATTACCCAAGTTGCACCAACAACAATACACATAAAACAGCCTCGAATATTCTTTATCATACAAACAATTATTGGACTCACCACCCCCTTGACTTCTTTATGATAGCACACCCATAATTCCTCACTCAAACTTATACATAAGGAGGAAGAAAATGGAGCAATCAACTTACCTCAATTTCTGCAACTTCTCCTTATAACTTGAATTCCTCTAGAGCTTCAACTTCCCTTCACACTTAAACCAAAGAAGAAGAGAAAAGTATCTTAATAATTAAGAAAACTGAGCAGTAGCTTGTGGGTACTTCAGCCTTGTACTTATAATTAAGCATGAATAACATGTTTTCTAGTCATCAATGGGAGAATTAATACAATTCCATAAGTGTTTCTCTTACCTTGGTTTGCAGATATGAGGGTTTCTTCAAGAACCCTAGAAGAACTTTAAGGCTATTGTTTTAATCCTTAAGAGAAAAGAGAGAGAGAGAGAGACAGCTAGAGTTAATTCTCAATATTGTGTGTAAAAAATGAGTGAGAATAGCAACCAATATATCTTATATTGAGCTTTCTTCACCTATAAGAATATCCTCTAGAACTTCCCTCTTTTTAGCTTCATTTTCATCCACTAATTGGTCAAGTAGGTGATGCAGCTACTTGGTCCTTTGGACTAGTCGATAAGTCAAAGTAGGTGATACACCTACTTTTCACCTACTAGCTCAGTTAAGTCAAGCTAGCAGCTCACTTGTTTTATTCCATTTTCTAAATATTAATCCCTTATGCTTTAACTTAGCACTTCACTTTCAACTCTAAGCTCAATTACCACCTTACTATCTCGAGTTTAAATACTCCCGTTGAAGTTAACTTGCAGTATACATGCTGAAACGTGCAAGGCATCACATCACCTTCCGAGCTAGTTTAAACCAACGGTAATCATATAAGAAACATAGTCCTTCACCTATACTATAAGTCTATGTCAAGTATCACAAGAATAGAACAAGCGTATGCATAATACGGGTTGTTATATTCTTCGCCCCTTAAAACATGCGTCCACGAATGTTAGCATGGTTATCCAGCCCAAACAAGTTCAAGCCTAAGTTTGTACTACTATTAATCACATTGAACATATAGACTTATACTTACTTGTGTTGCTCAACTCAATATTTTCATCTTTCTCATCCGTCTGGAAGAGATGAGGATACTTCAATTTCATTACTTCTTCTACTTCCCATGTAACTTCTTATACTTGTTGGTTCCTCCATAATACTTTTACAAAAGCTACTTCTTTATTTCTTAACTTCCTAACTTGTCGATCTAGAATAGCAATGGGTACTTCTTCATAAGTGAGATCTCTCGTAACCTGTACATCTTCAGTAGGAATAATACGAGATGGGTCACCTACGCATTTTCGAAGCATTGAGACATGAAACACCGGATGAACGGTTGAAAGCTCTTGAGGTAGCTCTACCTCAAATGCAACTTGGCCAATTCTTCGGATAATCTTATATGGTCCTATATAGCGTGGACTCAACTTTCCCTTTTTACCAAACCTCATTACCCCTTTCATTGGTGATACCTTCAAGAACACCCAATCCCTTATAGAAAATTCTAGTCCTCTCCTTCTAACATTCGCATATGATTTATGTCAACTTTGAGCTGTTTCTAGCCGCTATTGTATCAGTTTGACTTTTTCCATAGCATGATGAACAAGATCTGGCCCAAATAAGGCACTTTCACCTGTTTTGAACCAGCCAATTGGGGATCTACATTTTCTACCATATAAAGCATCATAAGGTGCCATTTTAATACTTGAATGGTAGCTATTGTTGTATGCAAACTCGACCAACGGTAAATGATCATCCCAACTACCTTTGAAGTCTAATATACAAGCTTTCAACATATCATCAAGTGAATTGTACGTTCTGCCTGACCGTCTGTTTGAGGGTGAAAGGTTGTACTTATATTCACTTGCGTTCCCAAACTCTTCTGAAATGACTTCTAAAAATTTGCAGTGAATTGAGCTCCTCTATCAGATATAATAGAGATTGGAACTCCGTGTAGCCGAACTATCTCTTTAATATACAACCTTGCATACTCTTCAGCCATATAAGTAGTCTTCATCGGCAAGAAGTGCACTGCTTTGGTGAGTCTGTCAACTATTACCCATATGGAGTCAAACTTCCGAAATGAGCGAGGCAATTTACTGACAAAATCCATGTTGATCATGTCCCACTTCAAAATTGGATGTTTTATACGCTGCATATAACCTCCGGGCTTTTGGTGCTCTACTTTTACTTGTTGACAATTTGGACATTAAGCCACGAATTCCGCAATGTTCTTCTTCATGTGCCCCCACCAATACATTTCTTTCAAGTCATGATGCATTTTAGTTGACCCTGGATGGACAAAATATCTAGAATGATGTGCTTCCATCATAATCCTCTTTCTTAATTCATCTACATTAGGTACACACAATTTGTTTTGACACTGATGTAGTCCCTCTTGCGTAAGCTCAAATGCCTTTGTCATGCCCTGTTGTACATTCTCCTTAAGCTGTAATAGAATAGGATCAGTGTACTGCTTCTCTTTCACTTACACTAATAATGAGGATTCTGCCGCATTTTGCACAATAATCCCTTCGTCTCGAGATTCAAGAAGGCAAACTACCAAGCTAGTTAGTTGTCATAGATCCTTAGTTATTCCTTTTCTTTCCACAGACTGCCCATAAGTGCTTGCCATTATTTTACGATTTAACGCATTAGCTACTACATTTGCTTTCTCGCGATGATATAAGATATCAATGTCATAATCTTTTAATAGTTCCAGCCATCTTCACTGCCTCAGATTTAGGTCCTTTTGCTTAAAGATATATTGCAAACTTGTGTGATCACTGCATATGTCAACATGAACTCCATACAAGAAGTGGCACCATATCTTCAAAGCAAATACAACTGTTGCTAGCTCTAGATCATGAGTTGGATAATTTTTCTCATGTGGCCATAGCTTCCTTGAGCCATAAGCTATTACTTTACCATGCTGCATCAATACACATCCTAGGCCCACTCTTGAAGCATCACAATACACTGCATCAATACACATCCATTCCTTCTGGAAGTACCAATACAGTTGTAGAAGTTAATTTATTCTTCAGCTCTTGGAAGCCTTTTTCACATGCATCATTCCATTAAAACTTGGTTTCTTTGTGTGTTAGTATTGTTAAGGGTGCAGCAGTGGAAGAAAATCCTTCAACGAACCTTCTCTAACAACCTGCCGATCCAACAAAACTACAAATCTCCCTAGGTGTTGTAGGTCTTGGCTAGTTTTTCACGGCTTCTTTCTTTTGAGCATCAACCTTTGTTCCTTCGTCAGATACAACATGACCTAAGAATGCCACAGATTTCAACCAAAACACACATTTGGAGAACTTCGCATACAACTTATGATCACGAAGAATTTGTGAAACTTGTCGCTAGTTATTAGCATGGTCCTCTTCTGATCTTGAATACACCAAAATGTCATCTATGAATACTATCACGAACACATCTAGAAATGGCTTGAACACCATATTCATCAAATCCATAAAAGCTGCTAGTGCATTTATTAGCCCGAATAACATGACTAAAAACTCAAAATGACCATACCCTGTCTGAAAAGCTGTCTTGGGAATATCTTTGTCTTTGACCCTTACCTGGTGATACCCCGACCTCAAGTCAATCTTTGAAAAACACTTAGCACCTTGTAACTGATCAAACAAAATATCAA
Source organism: Solanum microdontum (assembly GCA_036250385.1). NCBI lineage: Eukaryota > Viridiplantae > Streptophyta > Magnoliopsida > Solanales > Solanaceae > Solanum > Solanum microdontum. The sequence continues at coordinate 11,916 of JAJONQ010019180.1, forward strand.
TTCTAGGAAGGGGATATTTGTTCTTAATTGTTACTTTATTCAACTATCGATAATCAATGCACATTCTCAACGAGCCATCTTTCTTACGTACAAACAAAACTGGTGCTCCCTATCGGGACATACTAGGCCTTATGAATCCTTTTTCTAATAAGTCTTTCAATTGCTCCTTCAACTCCCGTAATTCTGTCGGGGCCATTCTATATGGAGGGATGTAGATAGGTTGAGTATCTTGAATCAGATCAATACCAAACTCTACTTCTTGTTTTGGAGGCAAAACCCGGAAGATCTTCAGGAAATACATTGGGAAATTCATTTACCACCGGAATGGATGGAAGAGTTGGTGGCTCTGCATCTATATTTTTCACTCTGACCAGATGACATATGTATCCTTTGGACATCATCTTCTTTGCCTTAAGATAAGAAATAAATTTACCTCTTGGTGCCACAAAATTACCTTTCCATTTGAGGACTGCATCTTTTGGAAACTGGAAATGCAATATCTTAGTTCGGTAATCTACCGTGGTGTAACAAGAAGCTAACCAATCCATACCTATTATAACATCAAAATCTACCATTTCTAGCTCAACAAGATCAACCAATGTATCACGATCACAAAAAGTTACAATGCAATTACGATAAATCCTTCTAGCTATAATAGAACCAATTCTGTGTAGATACTTCAAATGGCTTCATTAATAATTTTGGTGTTTTTGAACGTTCCAGCAATCAATGGAGTAACATATGACAATATAGACCCCGGATTAATTAGTGCATATACAATATGTGAAAAAATGGACAATGTACCTGTACCCACATCTGGCGAAGCTTCCAAATTTTGTCAATCCCCTAGACCATATGTGCGATTCTGATTTCCACTAGAACTAGCTGCTCCCCTAGCTCCTCTACCACGACCTGTAGGCATCTGTAGTCCCCTACCTAAAAAAGGTGTTGATGATGATGATGCAATAACTGATCTAGTAGGTTGTCCCACACCACAAACACCCCTATGAGGGTAATTTCTCATCATATGACCCGCTGTACAACACCAAAAACAAACATTTGTCCCAAACCGACATGCACATAAATGATTTCTTCCACATTGTTTACAAGACTGTCGAGGAGGTCTTGATTGGCTCATACTTCCCTGCTCTTGGTACCCCGCTGTTCATGAACCTTGGCTTTCATCTCTTTGCCCAAACTGAATGCCCTTAAACTCTTGAAACCGTGGTGGTGGTACTAGTTGTAGAGTAGGAAGATCATGGCCTAGGTGATCTGCTTACGAACCAAGGCCTAAACTTACGTTGGGATGGTTTAAACTGCCCCATGGATCTGGCCCTCTTAGAATGCCCTATTTCTGTCTCTCGTGTCCTTCTTCTTTGCCTTTGGTCCTCCAACTTTTGCGGAAAAGCTTGCATCCTTGCTATATCCATATTTTTATTCAACGAAGCAATGGTATAATCTCTAACTAGATATGAATCTAATCTATCCACATATTGATAAACTTTATCCTCCATAGTAGCTACTACATTAGGAGCATACCTAGCCAAGGAATTAAATTTGATATTGTACTCTCTCACGCTCATACTTCCTTGGTGGAGATTTAAGAACTGATCAGCATGGGCCTCTCGAATCTCCAATTGCAGGTAATGGTCAAGGAATGCCATTTTGAACTCTTTCCATGTAGCTGAAGGTGCATTTGTCCCCCTAGATTGCTTCCAAGCTTCATACCATAATATAGCCACACCCTTTAATCTATATGTTGCTAGCTCGAGTGCTTCTTTACCACCCACATGCATAACATCCAAAGTGCTTTGGATCTGATCTATAAAGTCTTGTGGATATTCATTAGGATCTGACCCAGTGAATGATGGAGGGTCCAAATTAAGGAAATCACGTATCTGCATGCCAGCTGCTCTATCTACACCACTACTACCTACAAGTAGACCTTTTTGCCTTTGGCCATGGCCAGCAACTATACGAGTCAATAATTAGACTGCATTTTTTAAGTCTTGCTCGGTAGCATTAATAGGGGGTTCTTGAGGTGCAGCTTCCCTCCTTAGATGCTCGTTAGCACTGTTTGTTGATTTTTGAAAGAAGGGGCGGAGCCGTCCCATTTCACGGATGCATTGCATTGAGAATTGACTCTAGTACCAACTGGAACGGAATGGGATGACTGAGAATTCAACTTTTTCTTCTTATTGTGGAAACGGAGGGAAGCATTCCCGCAATTTAGGTGAAGCATGAATGTAATGATGTTCTTTCTCCTCTTCCATCTCATCTTGAGCCTCACTTTGAATAGCTTGATTAGGTGGTGGTTGGCTGGTCCCTTCTTGGGCAGCCACATCAACTTGTTTACCTGTACTTTTACTCCTTCTCATAATCGGCATCTTTACTATAATAAAACAATTCATAAGTAAAATACGATTCACCAACAACATTGGTTCTATCTCATGATCTAAGAAATTAAAGAATAGAGACAACTCCTACATGTCCCATAGCCTCCTATTTATAAATGTGGTGCACAACATATCCATAAGCAAGACTCTACACATACACGGCTTTGTAGACTCCCTAGGATGACCTGCTCTGATAGAACTTTTGTAACGCCTCAAATCCCATTAAGACGGATAGGCACCCGATGCACTAAAGGCCCAAGAGAACCAACACAGGGCTTACTATGCTTATAACTATGACAATCTTATGACAAGTTTACGTAGGATGCAGCGATACAAACCAACATAAGTAGACCCAAAACTTATATACAAGACTTAGCCGTTGAGGCCACAACTTGTTAAGACGCAACTGAACCATATACATAAGTCTGCAAAGCCTCTAAAAGATAGAAACCCTTAGATTATATCGGGACAGACCTTGCCTTACCCTTAACTACGATACAATACCAAAATGAATATAACAAGGACTCAATAAAGCTCTGAATCAACCTGGAGCTCACCAAAAGTAGTTGAGTGTCGTGTGCTCCTATTGAGGAGGTCTACTAGCTGAAGTACCTATGCCTGTAGCATGAAATGCAGCGTCCCCAGTGAGGGACGTCAGTACGAAAAAATGTATTGAATAAGTAAGGCAATAACATATATAAGTAAGAGTTCGAATGAAACCAAGTATCGATATATGCGTGTATAAATCAAAAAAGAAGACCGCCCTTTTCAAACCTTGTAGGATCATGTATGTTACATTCTTGTCTTTACCTTTCTCTGTGTTATGATCTTTATAAGGAATGTGATAGGAATGACCAGCTGATCAGTGGTAGAAGAGGATGACCCATGCTAGGATTTTAACCCCTGCGATGTGGTTCACATAATTACACAAATTGGGATCGGCCCATGCTAGGCTTTCACCCCTGAGCTGCCACCCTTGTATATCAATTAGGATCGGCCCATGCTAGGCTTTTGCCCCTGAGCTGCCACACTTTTATACCATTTGGGATTGACCCATGCTAGGCATTTGACCCTGGGCTGCCACCCATTATTATACAGATTGCTTCACTTAGATTCTTTAATCTTTGAGATTGATTTGGTGGTCATAATTGTTTTTGAGATTTGGAAATATGGCCCAGTAGTAGAAGACATGAAAATAATACTTCAAGGTAGTAACAATGACAAAAGGGGGCTATGTAACATCAGTGCATTACTTGTGAGCTTAAATGACACAATTGACTTCAACTTACAAAGAGGAGGAACCACCAAACTAGCTTTTGCAAATACCATTTCTATATCAGCACATAGGAGGATAATTACACAAGTATAGAGTACAGAACATATAATGAAGTAATTCTATACACTAAGGGAAGGGGGGAATATTGCTAGCTATTTGGAGATCATACGCTACCAGTATGTTTCTTTTACTAGGAATAGAACTTAGGAAATTCAGTTATTGATATTAATCGCATGTATCAGATTTGATCCCGAAGAATATTGAATCAAATAGCCTTACATACCTTATCCTCTGACCAATTCAACTATCACGATTCAACCTCCCATTTTAAGTTTTAATCTATAATATAAGTCATGATAAACTAAAATTAGCAACTATCACACCGTGAGACTCGTAAAACAGTAGCTAATTTTGACGAATAATGACACCATACATCCCTTAAAATAACGTGTATCATACACCATCCTTCTTTACCCAATACATACATTATATATCATTTTCCAAGATTACCCAACCTGCACCAACAACAATACACATAAAACAGCCTCAAATATTCTCTATCATACAACCAATTATTGAAATCACCACCCCCCTTGACCTCTTTATGACAGCACACCCATAATTCCTCACTTAAAGTCATACATAACGAGGAAGAAAATGGAGCAGTCACCTTACCTCAATTTCTACAACTTCTCTTTATAACTTGAATTCCTCTAGAGCTTCAACTTCCCTTCACAATTAAATCAAAGAAGAAGAGAAAAATATCTTAATAATTAAGGAAAGTGAGCAGTAGCTTGTGGGAACTTCTGCCTTATAGTTATAATTAAGCAACAATAACATGTTTTATAGTCTTCCATGGGAGAATTAAGCTAAATCCATAAGTGTTTATCTTACCTTGGTTTGTAGATATGAAAGTTTCTTCAGGAACCCTAGAAGAACTTTAAGGCTGTTGTTTTAATCCTTAAGAGAAAAGAGAGAGAGAGAGAGCTGGAGTTAATTCTCGATATTGTGTGTTAAAAATAAGTGAGAATAACAGCCAATATATCTTATATTGAGCTTTCTTCACCTATAAGAATATCCTCTAGAACATCCTTCTTTTAAGCTTCATTTTCAACCACTAATTGGTCAAGTAGGTGATGCACCTTCTTATGTGCATCAACCAGCTCAAAAGGTCAAACTAGGTGATGCACCCACTTGCTTTCACTCGGGGGCTTAAATATATTAGGCCTTGGCATATTAGGCTGCTGGGCTTTAATTTTTTTTTCCTTTTATTTAACTTAGTTTGGGCCTCAAGTGAGACCATTAGCATAGGCCTGAATCTGATCCAAAAACCTTGGCCTTTTTAACTAGATCCATATAGCTCAAGTAGGTGATGTACCTACTTTGTCCTTTGGATTGGTCAATTAGTCAAAGTAGGTGATGCACCTACTTTTCACCTACTAGCTTAGTTAAGTCAAGCAAGCAACTCACTTATTGTATTCCATTTTCTAAATATTAATCCCTTTTGATTTAACTTAGCACTTCACTTTCAACTCTAAGCTCAATTACCACCTTACTATCTCGAGTTTAAATACTCCCGTTTAAGTTAACTTGCAGTACACATGCCGAAACGTGCAAGGCTTCACATCACCTTTCGAGCTAGTTTAAACCAACACTAATCATATAAGAAACATGGTCCCTCACCTATACTATAAGGCTATGTGAAGCTTCACAAGAATAGAACAAGCGTATGCATAATACGGGTTGTTACACATAATTCTCTGGAAAATAATGCATTTATCAAGTAAAGTCAATATCTTAAAGTTTTTTGTAACTGTCCAATCTGAACAAACTACGCACACCTCATTCTCAACTCAATGAGATATGTAGGCAACCTATTTGGGTTCGGTGATCTTTATTCAAAAAAAAGTTTTATCTCCTTCAAAAAAAAAACATAAAAGCTTTGATCGTTATTCAATATTTTTTTTTTATCTACTTGCAAAAAATTAACCTTAGTAAAGATATTGGAGCTTTTCGAATACATCATTCAAAAGAATATTCAACAAAAAATAAAATAAAAAATTGTTTATTTTTTATTTCATTTCGGTAGGAAATTCAAGATCAAAAATAGAATTTTCTTAATCTTCTTTTAGTAATTCAAGAAGAAACAAGATTTATCTCAAACTTCTTAAAAAAGAAAAGAAAGCTTTGTTATTTAGTTTTAGTAAAAACCAAAATATGTAAAGATCTTATTCATGTTATCAAGCGTGTTACACATGCAATCCTAAATAAATTTGATCAGTGTCTTATCAAATTATTTTTAAAAAAAAATAAAAATAAATAAATAAACAAATTATAATAAAGAAACATATATAGTTGAGACAGTGAAGATTAAACATTAGGTTTTTTAAGCTCATTATATAAATAAAAAGACATTTGTATGCATGATGTGCAACATGTAGTTATAACTGAAAAATGTCTAACCCTAACAAGATTTGTTATCAATAGACACAATTAACTTAAAGGTGGTTAGTTTATGGTTAACATGACATCTCATCCCTACTATACAAGGTCAAAAGGAAAAAAGAAAATGACCCACAAAGACGGAAATGAGTCGGACAATGAAGAGGTTCACCATCAGATGGTTCTGCCAGAAACAGTTTCAAAGGAAGAAGTAAGGATGCTAAGAAAAATATGGCATAGATGTACGAAGCCCGGATGAATGGACAAGTTCTACCGTATTCAATCTGTGACTATCTAAATACAAATATGCCACCCCCTATCCAAGTGTCTACAAATGATCCAATTTATCCATAATGGAGCCAAAATCCAATAATGATCCTCCACCCAAAGTTCAATATGATCGAGATTATACCCCTGAATTTACTTTTAAAATTCCAGGCGCTTACCCGCATAGTCATTAGAATAGTTCCCCTGTTGAAGTTGGAAAAGATGTAAAGAATGAGGAACATGAAGAAATGACTAGAAAGATGAAGAGATTGGAACAAAGTGTAAAAGATATGCAAGGATTGGGATGTCACACAAGTGTCTCATTCGATGGTTTTAAAACTCTGAAGTTCGAGAAATATGATGGACATGGAGATCTTGTAGCCCATTTAAAGAGATATTGTAATCAACTGAGAGGGGCTGGAAGCAAAGAAAAATTGCTCATGGCTTCTTTTGAGGTAAGTTTGATGAGAATTGCCTCAAAATGGTTCATAGATCAATGTACTTCTAACTAACTTACATGGGATGATTTGGCTCGATATTTTGCTCAACAATTTCAATATAACATTGACATAGTGTCAGATCGACCTTCACTTACGAACATGAGGAAAAAGACCATTGAAAATTTTCTTGAATATTGATTTAATGTTTCAAGCACAACTCATCCAATTCTAGGTATCAACGATCGTAAATCAGATAAAACCCAACTAAATGAGTTGGGATCGAATCCCACAGGGAGCGGTACGTGTCTTAAATTCAATTAGGAAGTAGGAATGTACTCTAATCATCTATAGGAATAGAAATTATCGATTAAAGATATAATCAAGTAAAAGGGGTGACACGAATGTCAAATGGGGGTTTTTGGTTTAGACTATCAACTAAACACAGTCACAAAAACTAAAAAATAACAATAAGGAGACAGGTTCTTGGGATGTGATAGATTATAGGCAAATATAGGCATATGGGTAATTGCAACTATTAGTAAATAGTTAAATATTACTGAGTAGGCTACACTATAAGGGAGGTAATTTTCTCTCAAACAATTACCCTGAATCAGGTGATTTCCTGCGAACATCAACAAGCATAAAAATTAAGGGCAGCCCACACCTTAATCAATTCACACTATCAAGCTAAATGTGTGGGATTGAGTTTTGGAAAAGGAAGGGGTATTGGGTAGCATTAAAGGCTTTTTCATTAGTGAAATCTCTTTCTACCAGGAATTCAAAAAATATATTTATCCCAAACAAAAATAAATAAGTAATAAAACGTTGGAATAATTTGAATCAACATGAAAAATAATTCAATTATTCTTCAATTATTCAATTATTATCTAATTGAACGATTTACCTTTCCTATTTGATATTGATTAGCTCACCAATCCATATGTAACAGAACTCTATTGGCTTTTCTGATTGATATATAAAATAATATCTCTCGAGCTAAACCCAGATCAACCTAATACCTATAAACCATCAATCAAAAACCTTAGTTCTAAAACCTATCTCTCGAGCAAGCCAAGAAAACAAATATAGAACTGCATTTCCAACTACAATTCTTAAATTAAACCAAAATTAATGATTAAACTCACTTTTAAATAGTATTTAAACTAACTATTAGCAATACCCATAAAGTTAATCTGCTCATAATCGCATGATCACACCCCAGGAATTGGTGTTTTAGCTAGACATTATAAAAAGGTAAAAACAGTTACCAAATTGATTATCCATCAACTGGGTAAGCGTGATTTCGTCTTTACAATGCTCCAATTTTAAGAATCTTAAAGACTCACCTCCAAATTCTCAAAAGTGAATTTCTTCAATCCATCAAAGCTAAGGAAAAACTCTCTAAAAACTGTAAAAATTATCCTAACACTCAAAAAAGATCATGATAAACTAAATGTTCAAAAACTTATTTATAGTCACCAAAAATGTGCTACGATTAGGCATTCGGCGAAGTAAGTTGGGCTCACCGAACCACTCGACGAGCCGATCTCATCCATCACTTTTTCGCCTTGTCATTCAACATCTTTGGATTCTGTAACTTTGGGCGATCTATCACTGCTTCACGAAACTGCTCAGAGATTCGCCGACTGCTCCTTTCTGTTGCCGACTTGGATTCTTCTCTCAGGGCTGGCACACTGGATCTTTAGGTGGTGGAACTGGACATTCGACGATTCGCCAAACACTCTTGGCGATCACCAAGTTTTCCTTTCTTCAATTCTTCAGTTTGATTTGTTCCTTTTTTTTCAAGTTAGTGTCCTTGCTTTGTTCCTCAATCCATGTACCTGAAAATCAATGATTTTTCATCAGTTTATGGCACAATTTAAGCATTTGAGGACACTAAATCTATATAAACAAATCCCCAAAAGAGTCCGAATCTCGGACTCATCAAATATGCTATTAGGTGGAGGGAGCAAGCTACTGGGGTTAAGCCGATAATGAATGAGTCTGAAATGATTGATGTTTTTCTCCAAGCGCAAGAACCCAACTACTTTCATTATTTACCTACCTTTGTTGAAAAAACATTCGCCGAAGTTATTAAAATTGGTGAAATGGTGGGAAATGGCATCATGTCTGGAAAAATTGTAAGTCAAGATGCTTTGAAAGTCACAACGCAGGTGATCAAAAATGGATTAGGAAATCTTGGGGGAAAGAAAATGAAGGAGGATGTAGCAAATGTTGTGTCGGACACAAAAAAAGATCCAAGGAATCTAGTTTATCAATACGCACCACCTCAATTCCATCACTATCTCCCCCATGCAAGACACAAAATACTCCATTGTCCCACCACAATATGCAGTCTAGGGTGACCAACCATATGCATATCCACCAAACTTATCCTCAATGGCAAGCGCCAAGACATAAAAATATTCGTTATTCTTCTCAAAAATGTCAAGCACCTTATAATCCCCATCCAAGACAGAGATTTGAAGGAGTTCAAAGACCTATGAACAATTTCACACCAATTGGAGAGTCTTACACAATTTTATTTGAGAAATTGAAATGTTTGAATATGATAGAGCCAACTCCTCAAAACTACGTGCATCCCACTGCAAAAAGTTTCAATCCTACAATACGGTGTGCATACCATTCTCATGCTCCAGGGCACAGTATTGAAGATTGTGAAAATATAAGATGAAAGGTAGAAGAGATGATTCAAACAAATATGATTGTTTTTCAAAGTGATGATCCCCCAAATGTTACTAAGAATCCTCTACCGACACATAATTATGTACATTTATGGAGATGATATGTGATGACAAAGAATATTACAATTCGTAAGAAAAAACAATAGAAATTGGTGGAGCTTTTACGAAGGCTAATGTGCAAAGCAGTGGCTAAGAAGTCAAGCTTGGTGATTGAGAGACAATTTTCTTTTCTCTAAAAAGAGCGTATGGATAGTTTATTTTATCATCATTTCTGCTATGCAATTCCTTTTTATTTTAGTATAGTAAGTCAAACCTTTCTATAATTTCTCTTATGTGTTTCATTGTTGAGTCTTGTTGTAGTTCAGGTTATAATTAAGTTGTAACCTAAAATTTAGTTTGTTGTCTTGTCACCAGGTCCTTTTATCTTAATATAATATTTTTCATGTGTCACTTTGATCCATTCTCTTTGGCTTTCCAAATATGCATGTCTTTTCAATTCAATTTTTGTGACATTAATTGTATGCGAGAGAATTTGGTCAGATCTTAAGATTATATCTAGTCATGGAATGAATACACGAAAGAAGTCAAAAAAGAAATATATTTGAGGAAACAAATAAAGGACTAAACACCTTGATACGTCTTTTGGTATCAAAATTTTTTAAAAGAATAAATTTCTTCAAGCTGACAAATATGGAACAAAATTGATATACATTTCCATCAATACATATGATGCAAAGAGATAATGTATGATTTTCACTTCAAATCTTAAAGGGCATGCTTGTTTTTGACATTTTTAATATTGATATGACGAAGGCATTTCTTTCTACTATCCAAACATCGTGTAATCCTTTGTTACCCCTTTTGAGCTTTAATTTTCTCATATTTTATACCCCTCTTTTGGACTCAAAATATAGTCAAAAAAGATAAAGAAAAAAAGAGTCCCGAATTAAAAAAATAAAAAAGAGAAGTCACAAAAAAGAGTCAAGAAAAAAAGGGGTCGAAAAAAATCAATAACAACAAAAAAAAACATCCTAAACTATGTTTGACATGATTCTTTCTTTGACAAGATACGTAGACAGCCTTATTATAAGGTTCGGTCCTGTAGACAATAAAATTCGCCTCCAGAAAATAATAATCAAGAACAAAAAATTATCGCAACAATCGTATTTATTATACCAATATTTATATGAGTATTTTGGGTGATCATATCATTTCTTTACGTGATAAAGTCGACAAAATTATCTCTTTATTGCCTACCAAAAATAAGGGTAAAGAGAAGATAGCTCATAGTAGTGAGCAGCCTCCACCAGAAATTGAAGATTTCAAAATCAAGGATTATTTAGATCTTGAGAATTTCTTAGAAAAGAAATTCAAAGGTGGTGGAGTACAGCCTAATAATGCTGAGAATTTCTCAGACGGAGAACCTAGTCATATTAATAATTTTTCTGATGATTTTAATGAAATCTCAAAAAAATATGCGAGAAAACCAGTCCAAAAGATGTACTACTATCCTTGGCCCACTCCACAAGATGTATTGTTGGAAGAACATGAATACATTATAACTAATAGTTATAATGGTAAAGAAATCTATGAGTTGATCATGGATGGTTATACTGATAGAAAGATTTCTACAACTGTCCATAGAATGTTGATGTACAACACTATCTGTAAAACTAACAAAAATAGTGATAAGACTATTATTGATATGATAACAACAAGTTTTACTGGCCAATTAAAGGGTTGGTGGGATAATTATCTCAACCAGGATCAAAGAGATAAAGTTCTCATGGCAGTAAAACAAGAAGGAGAACAATATACTCAGATTGCAGTTTATACAATAGTTCTGAATATTATGGAACACTTTTCAGGAAGATGGTCGGATAATAGTGAGAGCATCAGAACTTTACTCCAAAACCTGAGATGTAAGACTCTTACATCATTTAGGTGTTATAACGATGTGTTCTTATGTAGGGTTATGGGGTTACCGGAGTGTAATAACACTCATTGGAAATCCAAGTTTATAGATGGGTTACCAACTCTCTTTGCAGAAAGGGTTAGGAAAGCCATTAGAGGAGAAAATCATAGTATTAATTATGATGATTATACCTATGGAAAGCTTATAAGTTCTTGCGTACAGGAAGGGCTTTCCTTGTGTAACGATATTAAGTTGAATCAGCAAATTAAGCGACATCGCTTAAATGAGAGAAAGCAATTAGGAGAATTTTGCGAACAATTCGCATTCGATATTCCGAAGAAAAAATCTAAAGAAAAGGAATATACTCCTAAAAAGAAAAAATCTTCCAAAAAGGACTATGAAAAATGGAAGAAAAAGATAATTAAAAAGAAGCTTAGAAGAGCTGAGGAACGAAAAGGGGACTCTTCTAAGAGGAGGAAAAAGTATCGTCTGAATTATAACAAGTCAGATACTTGTCACAAATGTCAGAGATTTGGCCATTATACCAAAGATTGTCGAGTTAAGGAAAAAATTAAAAGCCTTGACATAAAAAATAACATAAAGGATTCTCTTTATAAAATCATGCTCAATTTTGATTCGGACATATCAGAATCAGAAAGTAGCAACAACGGATCCTCAACAAGTGAAGATCTTACTGCTCTTCAACCAGAAGATTATATGACTTCTGAAGATGAATGTTCACATTGCCAACAAGGAATGGCATGTGAAATGAATGATGATGAAGATGATCTTTATAAGATCTATTCTCAGTTTAAAGAATTGAGTATAAATGTTATTGATAATGAAAGGTATTGGAGCTCTTGCAAAGTATTAAAGATCCTGAAATAAGAGCTCAAATTATTGATAAAATCAGTAATACTTCTACTAGTTAAGACAAGGATCATATTCCTGAGGAAATCCCTACTAAAGAAGGTTCATATACCATGGCAGAGGTTAAAAATCTCTTACTTGAAAGGAGAAAATTAATAAGTTCTCCTACTACTATCAATGATTTAAAAAAGGAGATTGATAATCCCAAAGAGGATATTGTTAAGCTAAAAGAAAAAAATGTGGTTATAGAGGTTAGAATGGATGCTATCCAAACCAGTCAGGATTTAGAAAATGTTTCTGAGTCATCGTCCTCTATTGAAGGAGAAAATAACAGTCTTGATTTTATGAAAAATGTTTGTTTAAAAAATAATAAATCAGACTTTTTAGACAGTCATAAAGCTTTTACTTCACAAAAGTTTTATACTAAAATTACTCTTCTAATAGACTATTATTATAAAAAGGAATTTATTGCTCGTATTGATAGTGCAGCTGATTTATATTGTATTCAAGAAGGACGTATACCTTCAAGATATTTTCATAAAACTACTCATAGTCTTCGTTCTGCTAATGGTAGCAAAATGAATATTGAATTTAAATTACCCAAAGATTTTATTTGTAAAGGGAAAAATTGTGTTCCTCAGAGCTTTATTTTAGTAAAAAACATCACCAATCAAATTATTTTGGGTGTCCCTTTTATAAATGATACTTTCCCACATACTTATTGGGATAATAATAAAATTATTTGTAATTGGAACAATAAACCTTTTATACTTGAATTTGTAACTAAACCATTTACTAGAATGCTAAATGATTTTACTGAAAAATTAATTTCAAAAAATAATCAAGTTAATTTTATAAAACAAGAAATTAATAGTATTGAAGTTGATCATATTCTACAAAATCCTAAATTACAAGTAAAGATTGCTATCTTATCTAATCAGTTCTCTCTTGATATTTCCGGAGATAACCCTAATGCTTTCTGGAGCAGGAAAAAGCATGTAGCCACTCTTCCTTATGAGGATGACTTTGATGAGAATAATATTTCAACCAAGGCAAGGCCTTGTCAGATGAACTCGAAATATTTAGAGTTATGCAAAAAGGAAATAAGTTATTTATTACAAAAGGGCCTTATAAGGCAGTTCAAGTCACCATGGTTGTGTACAAAATTTTATGTTAATAAACATGCTAAGCAAGAAAGAGGAGCACCTCATCTGGTAATAAATTATAAATCGCTTAATAAAGCATTGAGATGGATCAGGTATCCCATTCCTAATAAAAAGGATTTATTAGATAGAGTTTATGATGCTATCATACTTTCTAAATTTTATTTAAATCAGGTTATTGGCAGATTCAGATAGCTGAGTCGGATAGGTTCAAAACAACTTTCAATGTACCAATGGGGCAATTTGAATGGGATGTTATGCCTTTTGGTTTAAAAAACGCCCCTTCTGAATTTCAAAAAATAATGAATGATATATTCATTCCTTATAGTAATTTCATAATAGTCTATATAGATGATATTCTAGTATTTTCCAAAAATGTGGAAACTCATTTTAAACATCTTCAATTGTTTAAAAAAATTATTATACAAAATGGCTTGGTTTTATCTCAACCAAAAATGGCTTTGTTTAAATCTCAGGTTTCTTGGTAATAATATTGTAAGAGGAAATATCAGTCCTATCAATAGAAGTATTGAATTTGCTTCTAAATTTCCTAATGATATTACTAACAAGACTCAATTGTAGAGATTTCTTGGGAGTCTTAATTATGTTGCTCCTTTCATAAAGGATTTAGCAAACGATACAGTTGTGTTATATGACAAGTTAAAAAATAATCATAAGGCTTGGTCAAATGATCATCTAAAGCAGTCAAAAGGATTAAAGAAAAGGTTAAAATCCTTCCTTGTTTAACTTTGGCCAATCCCAATTGGGAAAAAACGGTAGAAACAGATGATTCAGATATAGGATATGGTGGAGTATTAACTCAATATTGTGTTGATAATAAACGTCATTATATCATTCAATTTTATTCTGGCAAATGGAATACAACCCAGAAAAATTATGCCACTATAGCCAAATAAATCTTGGCTATTGTAAAATGTGTACTTGAATTTTAAGGTGATCTTTATAATCAAAAGTTTTATAAAATCTGATTGCCAAGCTAATAAGTTTATGTTTAACAACGATTGTAAACATGATGTTTCTGAACAAATGTTTGCAAGATGGCAACCTTTATTAGCCCCCTTTGATTTTGAGATACAATTTAAAAAGGGTGAAGATAATAGTCTTCTGGATTTTCTTACTAGAGAATATTTGAACTCATAATTATTAATTATGTCTCTTTTCAGGATGAGACTAGCATGGCCGCCCCCTAGGAGGGGACAAGGACGAGACAAATCCCGAGGAGGTCATATCCTAGTCCTACATGGAAATAAGCAGTTGGTAACCGCTAATATTAGTGGTGGATCAACAAGTGGAGCCAGTGGTGTTGATATTAACCATCCGATGTACAAAGAATTCATGGATTTTATAAAATCCAAAAAAGAAGTGGATAATAATACACCAACATATTCCTCTATTCTTACAAATGAAGAAAATACGGAAGTATGTGAATTAAATGATAAAAAGAAAGTTATACTTCAGTTAGAAAACAGTGACCTAAGATGGAAAGAGGAGCCATGGCAGGTAATGTCCAGATATCTGGATACAGTAAGTTATAATACTACTGCTTACAAATACAAGATGCATTATGAGATAATACTCTCAGCTACTGGGTCATGTGAATTTCAACATTTTTACCCAGCCAATACAATGAAAGTTTATAATTCTCTAAGATCATTATAAAGAAGGTCTTAGCACCAGAAGAATGGGGTTTAAGCCCTTTGAAAGAAATGGATTATATCCACCCAGAACACAAAGTCGCAGTAAAATATAATTATTGGGACTATATTGATGGCTTTAATAAAGCACTATTATATGAAAATGCTAATAAGAAGCATTCATGGTTTATCAAGATATGTTCTAATATACTTGAGAGGAACATTCCTCACTGGTTTTGTCGATGGTGGACTTTATATGGTCCTTCAGTGAAGATCTTACCGGAATCATATAAAAAATTATATTTGAAATGGGTAGACATCTCCCCAAAAATCATAAATTTACAAGATAATAATATATTTTTTGGAGGAATGTCACTAATGTATTTCTTCATCGAATTCTCTATCCCATGGATCTTGAAATGGTCAATAGAAGTTAATACTACTTCTGATGGGTTCCCCTGATTGCAGAGAACTATTTTTACAAAATTCTGGAGCAAATTATTACAAAAGAACCAGGAAGGACAGATGCATGGTCAAGAAATTTTGGATTTAATAAATGTAAAAATTAGCAGTTATTATAATATGGCTACATCAGAATCACCGGTGGTAATGGATGATTTCAGTCCATTTAAGAGGATTACCAGAAAACTTCAAATGAAGAAGGGACTGATTTCTAAATCAGAAGCTATAGCATTATATATGGAAGAAGTTAAGAAATATTTAATGAAAAATCTTGATATTGAAATAAAAGATGATATCTCTATGGCATCAGTCAGTCATACCAATGAAGAAGATGATTATTGTATAGCTGGAGAAGGACAAGATGTTGAGAGCAACGAAGAGATCGATATCGAGACTCTATTACAGAATTATCAACGATAGATAGAAGAATCTTCTAGCACCAGCATAGCTGTCAAAGGAAAGAATAAAGAATGGACATCCCACAGATAAAGTGATAAAATTCTTTCATGCAGTTGTTGGCCACAGATAATAAGGCCAAGATACTTTTATAAAATAAGAAATAATGCAAGGCCATCCATGATAGATTGTTGGCCTTATCTTTAAGTTAGTGGCCATAATAGAAGTGTGGGCCAAAAATATTTTGTATTATTCATTTTGGTAAGATTCCCTTTAGTACTATAAAAGGGGGATGAAGTTTGTTTAGTTGAGGCAGGTTTGGAGAACCCCCCCCCCCTCTCTCTCTCTATTGTACTTTAAATAATTTTCTTTGTAATATTTCCTAAGTTTGAAATAAAGGTTTGTAATTTGGTTGATCTGTTGGGAGTTCGTCATAAGGTACTTTTCTATTTATTTCCTTTTAGATATTAATAGTCTGCATGATGGGCTAAACTGTTTGTGTTGAGCTGTAGCATACTAAGTTACTATAATAATTGGCGTATGTTACTATCATGAAGATAGTTTGAACAATCAGATTTCGGTCACATATAGATTACCCAGGCATAGTTATGAAAGATCGCTAAATTGATCTGTTGGATAACCCGTGTGAAGGGCGGACCTGAATGGACCCGGATAGTAAGGATTTTCATATACATTTGCCAGGATTAATCTATGTTCGTAAAGGTTCCTTATATTCTGATTGGACGATCCGTTTTCACTTAGGCATGACATTAATATGTTGTGCAGTAACTAAAGCAATATCATTTTCAAATACTTTTGAAAAAGCGTTAAAATTAACAATTTTATCAGTTTTAGTAATCTGAAAAGATTGCAAATGAGGGAAAAAAGATTTAGTAATTTCTCCATTACTTAAAACAAAATCTCTTTCTAGCATAGATATATAGTTATGACCATGTTTACACATAAACCATGGTACAAAAGGAACTATTTTATTAATTTTTGAATCAACAAGATCTTTATAAAATTCCTTTTGAAAATTAAACTGTTCTTCTTTATTAAAATTCTTGAAGAATCATCTTCTATAAAGTTTCCATTTTTTTCACTGAAAATCTTTTGAGATTCTGGCCCTTGCCGGTGAACCCAGACTAAAATCAATTTGTTTGTCAGACATCATAAAACAAATACCAAGTAGTCAATCCATCAAGAAAATTCATTTCAAATTCAGTTATATCTAAATCATGTCTAGGTTCGGGAACAGGTCTAGAAATATTATCATTTAAGTCAAATAATTATGCCAATATTTATATGGGTATTTTGCGTGATCATATCAATTCTTTACATGATAAAGTCGACAAAATTATCTCTTTATTGCCTACCAAAAATAAGGGTAAAGAGAAGATAGCTCATAGTAGTTTGCAGCCTCCACCAGAAATTGAAGATTTCAAGATCAAGGATTATTTAGATCTCGAGAATTTCTTAGAAAAGAAATTCAAAGGTGGTGGAATACAACCTATTAATGCTTAGAATTTCTCAGACGGAGAACCTAGTCATATTAATAATTTTTCAAATGATATTAATAAAATCTCAAAAAAAATATGCGAGAAAACTAGTCCAAAGGATGTACTACTATCCTAGGCCCACTCCACAAGATGAATTGTTGGAAGAACATGAACACATTATAACTAATAGTTATAGTGGTAAAGAAATCTATGAGTGGAACATTGATGGCTATACTATTAGACAGATTAATACACCTATCCATAGAATGCTGATGTACAACACTATCTGTAAAACTAACAAAAATAGTGATAAGACTATTGTTGATATGATAATAACAGGTTTTGCTGGCCAATTTAAGGGTTGGTAGGATAATTATCTCAACCAGGATCAAAGAGATAAAGTTCTCATGGCAGTAAAATAAGAAGGAGAACAATATACTCAGAATGCAGTTTATACACTAGTTCTGAATATTATAGAACACTTTTCAGGAAGATGATCGGATAATAGTGAGACCATGTAAACTTTACTCCAAAACTTGAGATGAAAGACTCTTACATCATTTAGGTATTATAAGGAAGTGTTTTTATGTCGGGTTATGAAGTTACCGGAGTGTAATAGCACTCATTGGAAATCCAAGTTTATAGATAAGCTACCAACTCTCTTTGCGGAAAGGGTCACGAAGGCCATTATAAGAGAAAATCATAGTATTAATTATGATGATTATACCTGTGGAAATATTATAAGTGCTTGCGTATAGGAAGGGCTTTCCTTGTGTAACAAAATTAAGTTGAATCAGCAAATTAAGCGGCATCGTTTATATGAGAGAAAGCAATTAGGAGAATTTTGCGAACAATTCGCATTCGATATTCCTAAGCAAAAATCTAAAGAAAAGTAATATACTCCTAAAAAGAAAAAATCTTCCAAAAAGGATTATGAAAACTGGAAGAAAAATAGAATTGAAAAGAAGCTTAGAAGAGCCGAGGAAGGAAAAGGGAACTCTTCTAAGAGGAGGAAAAAGTATCGTCAGAATTATTATAATAAGTCAGATACTTGTCACAAATGTGGGAGATTTGGCCATTATGCCAAAGAATGCCGAGATAAGGAAAAAATTAAAAGCCTTGACATATAACATAACATAAAGGATTCTCTTTATAAAATCATGCTCAATTTTGATTCGGACATATCAGAATCAGAAAGTAGCAACAACAGATCCTCAACAAGTAAAGATCTTAAAGCTCTTCAACAAGAAGATTATATGACTTCTGAAGATGAATGTTCACCTTGCCAACAAAGAATGGCATGTGAAAAGAATGATGACGAAGATGATATTTATAAGATCTATTCTTAATTTAAAGAAAGAATTGAGTATACATGTTATTGATAATGACAAGGTATTGGAGCTCTTGCAAAGTATTAAAGATACTGAAATAAGAGCTCAAATTATTGATAAAATCAGTAATACTTCTACTACTAAAGACAAGGATCATATTCTTGAGGAAATCCCTACTAAAGAAGGTTCATATACCATGACAAAGGTTAAAAATCTCTTACTTGAAAGTATAAAATAATAAGTTCTCCTACTACTATCAATGATTTAAAAAAAGAGATTGATAATCTTAAAGAGGATATTGTTAAGCTAAAAGAAAAAAATGTGGTTATACAGGTTTCTGAATCATCGTCCTCTATTGAAGGAGAAAATGATAGTCTTGATTTTATGAAAAATCTTTGTTTAAAAAATAATAAATCAGTCTTTTTATACAGTCTTAAAGCTTTTACTTCACAAAAGTTTTATACTAAAATTACTCTTCTAATAGACTATAATTATAAAAAGGAATTTATTGATCTCATTGATAGTGCAGTTGATTTAAATTATATTCAAGGATGACTTATACTTTCAAGATATTTTCATAAAACTATTCATAGTCTTCGTTCTGCTAATGGTAGAAAAATGAATATTGAATTTAAATTACCCAAAGCTTTTATTTGTAAAGGGAAAAATTGTGTTCCTCAAAGCTTTGTTTTAGTAAAAAACATCACCAATCAAATTATTTTGGGTGTCCCTTTTATAAATGATATTTTCCCACTTACTTATTGGGATAATAATAAAACTATTGGTAATTGGAACAATAAACCTTTTATACATGAATTTGTATCTAAACTATTTACTAGAATGATAAATGATTTAACTGAAAAATTAATTTCAAAAAATAATCAAGTTAATTTTATAAAACAAGAAATTAGTAGTATTGAAGTTGATCGTATTCTACAAAACCCTAAATTACAGGAAAAGATTGCTATCTTATCTAATCAGTTCTCACTTGATATTTGCGGAGATCACCCTAATGCTTTTTGGAGCAGGAAAAAGTATGTAGTCAATCTTCCTTATGAGGATGACTTTGATGAGAATAATATTCCAAACAAGGCAAGGCCTTGTCAGATGAACTCAGAATATTTAGAGTTATGCAAAAAGGAAATAAGTTCTTTATTACAAAAGGGCCTTACAAGGCAGTCGAAGTCACCATGGTCGTGTACAACATTTTATGTTAATAAACATGCTGAGCAAGAAAGAGGAGCACCTCGTCTGGTAATAAATTATAAACCGCTTAATAAAGCGTTTATATGGATTTTAGTCCAGGCACACTTGCAAGAAAGTATATTCAAAACGAACTTGCAAATTATAAATGAAGCCAATTTAAAACTTGGTTTTTTGACACTTACAACACTGAAGATCTGCATAATATTTCACATGAATTTTATGAAAGTTGTGCTTTGCATAATCATATTATGTCCTTCGTACCTTGGTTTATAACCACCTATTTACCTTTATTCATCAATGTACTTGAACGTTCTTATAAAGATGAATCAGGTAATATTATTAAAGAATATATCACCTCTACATTTACAAGCATCGATAGTTGTTGATTGAGTATTACCAGAAGTTTCAGGTTTATCAGTTTCAGATCCTGATTCAGAATAATGGTCATCATAATCGGACTCAGAACTAGAGGTGTGTAATAAACTATAGACCTTATCATGCATATCTTCCTCTAACTCTAGAGTTTTAAGCTTTTCAAGCCTACAATTTGGTGCTATATGCCCGAATTTTCCACATTTGTAGCACTTAATTTTTGTGAGTTCTCACCTAGATCTATTCTTGGTAAATCTATTAGATTTATGATGAGTCCTTCACTCTTATCGTTCCTCCCTAGACCTTCACCTAGATCTTCTTTTCCTATGAGTTTTATTTGGATTAAAGTCTCTAGAATCTCTAGGTTTGGTCTGTTTTCCTGAATCTGGTAAACCAAACTAAACACAAAAAATCTCCTAACTGAGATCTTTCTCTAAGCTTATTAATCTTAAGTTTTCTAGAGAGTTTCAATTCATTGCACAAGTTAATACCTTCTTGGGTGCAAGCTCCTATTAATTTTCCATAAGTAAAAGTGCCGTAAGTTATAGCTCCTTGCAAATTCCTCAATTTTTTTTTAACTCTCTCGGCAAATAACGGAGGTAAGCCGTCTATGAACTTAGCTTTCTAGTGTTCAAGACTATTTTCGGGTAGTTCCATTACCCGGCTTAGACAGTTGTCCTTATACCACCTAAATTCTCCTAAATGTCTACATCGAAGACTTTTTAGTAAAGAACGAACAATCTCATATTGATTGGTAAATCTACCATTGAAATGTTCGAGAATAGTCAAGACTAAGGTATAAACTGCGTCTTCTCTATTTTTTACTAAAGCTATATAACCGCCTTAGGCACCATTTATACTTCCTAATAATACGGGTATAACTTTCACTGCTTTCCAAAATTTAATTGAAAATGGTGTGGCTACGATAAGTATTAACGAGATTAATAATCTTATTTCTCAAAACAACTATTTAGGTCTTTATGTGAAAGTTCTAGGAGAACATATTAGTTCTCTTGATAAAAAATTGGTTGATCTGACAATTTTGATTGGTCAGAAAAAAAATGATTTAAAACTTTCTGAACATGCTTCTTCGTCAAAACAACCTGATGTACCTATTCAGAGACCTCCTGAGATTCAAGATTTTATCTTTAAACCACTCTATAATCTTGAAATCCTTCTTGATAAAAAGTTTTCACAATTTGGGGTAAAATCCATTAATTTATCTGAAGATTTTGCAGATGAGATAGAAACCACCTTTGATTTAAAAATCAAGTTGAATTAGAAATTAATAAACTTCGTGATTATCCCAAAAAGAATTATGGTAATACTAAATAGGCTCATCAACCTAGTAAGCAAACTTATTATTATCCATGACCGACCCCTCAAGATGTTTTGATAGAGGAACGTGATTGGAACCAAACTAATACTTCTTATAATGGAAGTGAGATCTATGAATGGAATCTCGACGGTTTAACTCATAGGCAATTAACCATTCTTGTTCATAGAATGCTTATGTATGCTACTATTTGTAAGAGTGTTAATAATAATAATAATAATAATAATAATAATAATAATAATAATATTTTATTTTATTTTATTTTGTTTATTTATTTATTTGGATTATGTCTTATATTGACTAACCCTTGTCTTATGCTCTTATGATTATGATAGCTAACAAGTTAAGTACATTTTGTACTAACTCATTCTTTGCCTACATTCTCATCAAATGTAGGGTTGGAGATTGAGTTCTACTCTTGGAGATAAGTTTCTAGAAGTTGCAAGGAATTGAAGATTCCGTGAGTCCTCATAACTTCGAGGACAACACCCTTTATTTCTTGTATGTCTTTTATTTCGTGTTGAGACTATTATATGGGATTTGTCCCAAGAGTTTTATTCTAAAATTGTATAAGATGGTTTGAGACGAAGGTGTAGTAAAGACTTCCGCTTGCTTTATGAAATTGTTTTCGATTGTATGGATAAAAGTTCTTAAATTTTTTGTACTTTTCTATTATCTTATGTTATGATATGCTAAGGGATTGTATGAGACCCCTTTGGGATCAAGTATGCCATGTTACACCTAGGGTATACCCTTGGGTCGTGACAAGTGGAGTGCAACATCGATCACATCAATGTTGTGTTTGACAGAGCCACGAGGTTTGAGTACGAGTATGAGGGTCTAGCTACAGCTCAGTCCCTTGATGCTCTAAAGGGCTAGCTTGCCCCTTTATTTCTGATACCACCCCGAGGTGGATTGAGGCAGGAGCTATAATAGAGAAGAAGGACTTGAAGGTAGTTGAACTGTATTGGTTTGGATTCATCAGTAGCTCTATCATACCTTCACAGAATGAGTCCATTCTCCGCCACGCAAAGGCGGTCTGCCTCGGATCACTCATAGCCCATAAGAACATATATTTAGGACTCATCATTGAGCAGAAGATGGCCATGAGGGCCAAGCAGTGCCAGACGTCCCTTCCCTTTCTGGTATTGAGCACAGAGTTATGTCGGCGTGTGGGAGTTCCTCATGACGAGAAGAGGGAAATTGAGGTCACCCCTACATTCTACACAGACATCTGGTGTAAAGAGGTCGAGTACACTTGGGATGAGGCAAACAAAAGGAGAGCAGCTCCGGTGGACACATCCCTGGAGGTTGATGTTGAGACGATACTTGCAGAGGCATCTTTGCCTACTCCGGCCTCCGGGCCTTTATGTACACCTGCTTCCACTTCCTCCCAGTCTCATGGTGCTTCTACTACTTCCCAGCCCACCAAGATTACTCAAGCCATGACCCTGAAGATGGGGCACTTAACCCATTTTGTTAATGTACGGGCTACCAGGTTGGAGGGTGAGGTACCTTGGATAATTAAGAGGGTCATCCTAGCTGCGTTGACGCCCGTCCGGCCATCTATTGACACTTTCACAATGAAAGTAGAGACTTGTAAGAGTCGATCGAGGGCTACTTTAGAGGTTACGGCTTTGAAAGCCGAGGTTGCTGATTTGAGAAATGTTGTGGACCACTTGAGTCCACATACTTCACTTCAGTTTTGGAGGCAGCTGATGATATGGATACCCCAACTACTTCTGAGATTCCTCCGGCCACCACCGTAGATGTGCCCAGGGATGATATGGCAACTGATGAGTTGGAACCAGAAAATGATGAGTAGCAGATAGAGGTGCCAGAGGAGATTATCTATGGAGACCTACCAGACCTAGAGGAGACGATTGTACAGTCGGTGATTCAGACATCACTGAGAGAGACGTACATGGCAGGCCCTAGTGGAGCCAGTGTTGCTGTTGTTAAACCGGGCACTAATGCCCCAACAGATGGAGCGACTGTGTAGACATGACCCTTTTTTACCTCCCTCTCTATCGTTTTGATTGACTTTATACTATTTTGTTGCATTTGAGGACAACTGCCTTTTTTATTTGTGGTGGGGTGAGGTATTTCAATACCGACCTCTTATGACTATTTTTTTTGTATATATTGTTGGATTTTTGTGTTCTAATTGTGTTTTGATATTGTTTTGTAGATGCTTGAGCTTGTGGCTCCTTATGATGAATGTAAATGGTTTTTGACCCTTTATAAAAAAAATTGCCACCTCTTGTTTATGATTGTGGTTGTTTTTGTGCAAATTTGAGTATCGGTCATGATCAATACCAATGACTTGAATAGTGCCCGCCTACGATGAGGCCAGATGAAGTTGCATAGAAAATGTGTGAACTTTGTGCATCTCATTGTAACTAGCTGATTATCGAATGAGTCTCTTGTGATGATAATTGCATAATAGCAAAAATGTGGAGTCTTGTTTGATATTGGTGCCAATGCCTTCTATGATGAGATTACCGTGAACCTTGTGTGATGACACCTAGAATTTTCCTCGTTGGTTCGTTGACTAAGTGATGCAAGCTCTTGAAATGATCTTAGGCAAAATTTTTGAAGAGTTAAACAATTTGACAATATACCTCTTTGGTGGCCAACCTTATGAGTGTGTGAACTTTGCTTGAACCCCTTTTTTGAGCCTTATCCTTTTCTTGAACCCCTTTTTTCAGCCTTATCCTTTTCTTGGAAGAAACCTGATGAAATTGTAGCCCCTCTTTATCCATGCACCCATAATACTCTTGGAGTGTGGTGTATTTGAATAGCCAACTTAGTTATAAACCCTAAGTTGGGGTTATGGTGAAAAGAGAAGGTAAATCTAGAAGTGCAAAGAAGTCCCCCTTGACCCATGGTTTTGAAAAAATATGGAACCCCTCCATACAAAAAAAAATGAGAGAAATAAAAAAGAATGAAAAGAAAAAGAATGAAAAAGTTGTGAAATAAAGTTGTGAAATATGCAAAAGGAATTGGGTGTCCGGTATCCCATGGTAGTGAATAATGGGGTGAATTTTGAGCAAGAGTGACAATGCTGAAGATTTGGAAGGAAAAATAATGTTCATACCACATTTCATGAGGATAGCATCCATTGAGCCTAAATGACCATACCTTTGCACTCACCCCCGTTACAAGCCTTGAAAAGACCTTTTTGATCTTGAGTTAGCTGAAACGATTGTTGATTGGAAAATAAGGGCAAACCTATGGGTGAAGTCATGCATGTGTTCATCTTTGTGAGTGTGAGAGTTGTATATGATTTCGGATCTATAATTTGTTAAAAATTGTGCGTGAATATGGAATTATTCTTGTTGTGAGGGCATTTGAGTACCTTTGTTGAGCTTCAACTTGCATTTGAAGCAAGTGTTGTGAACTTGAGAGTCTTTGATAATAGTGAGCCACAACTTGAATCTTTGAGTGCACAATTGATCATTGCATGAGTAAGATAAGTCTTGTTGTATGCATTCATGATTGAGTATTGTGTAGCACTGTTTGAGACATCCTTTTTGAACTGCTGAACTTGAGTTTTACCTGAGGACAAGCAAAAGTTTAAGTTGGGGTGTTGATGAGTATAAGATTTGGACTCATTAGGACTTTGTTTATATATAAGTAGTGTCCTCAAATGCTTATTTTGTTCCAATAACTGATATAAAACCCTTGATTTTCAGTTATATGGATTGAGAAAAAAAGTAAGAACACTAACAGGCACAAAGGAACAAACAAGCTGAAGAGATGATGAAGGGCGAGCCTGATGATCGCCAAAAGCACTCGGCGTCACTTATCATACCGCCTAAAGTTCCAGTGTGCCAAACCCTGAGGGAAGAAAATAAGTCGGCGAGAGAAAGGAGCGGTCAGCGAAACGCCGAGTAGTTCTGCGATGCAATATCAGATCGCCCAAAGTTACAGAACCTTAAGGATTCTAAATGCCAAGAAAGAACGGCGATGAAATTGGCAAAATGGCGGCTCGCCGAGTGGTTCGGCGATCTCGACTTACTTCTCCGAATGACTCTTCGCAGCACATTTTTGATCACTATAAATACATTTTTGAACATTTGGTTTAGTATTTTAGCTCATATATTTTGGAATACATTTTTAAGTTTGGAACGGTGAGACAGTTTTCTCTAGGTTTCCTAAGCTTTGAAGAATTGAAGTTTTTCACTTTTGAGAAATTGGAAGTGGTTCTTCAAGATTCTTTGAATTAGAGCATTGTAAGGACGAATCTACTCTTACCCAGTTGATGGATAATCAATTTGGTAATGGTTTTTACCTTTTTATGATGTCTAGCTAAAACCCCAATTCTTGGGGTGCGATTATGTGATTATGAGATGATTTAGTGTATGGATATTGCTAATTGTTAGTTTTAATGCTATTTAGAAGTGATTTTAATCATTAATTGTGGTTTAATTTAAGAATTGTAATTGCAAATGTAGTTCTAACTTTGTGTTCTTATTCTTGCTTGAGAGAGAGGTTTTAGAACTACGATTTTTTATTGATGGTCAGTGAGTATTGGGTTGACCTAGATTCAGCTCGAGAGAGTGATTCCTAAACCCAATCCCACACATTCAGCTCGAGAGAATTAATGGACTAAGGTGTGGGCTGTTCTTATTTTGCAAGCTTATTGATGTTCGAGAGAAATCAACTTGATTCGGGGTAAATTGTTCAAGAGAAAGTTTACTTCCACCATAGCCTAGCTTACTCACTAATATCTAGCCATTTAATAATAGTTGCAATTACATATGTGTCTATATTAGCCTATACTCGATGACATCCCAAGAACCCGTCTTATTATTGTTAATTTTCGTTAATTGTGACTATTTGTAGGTATTAATCAAAACTAAAACCCCCCATTTGACATTCGGTCACCCCTAAATTTGAATGATGTCTTTATTCAATAACTTTTATTCCTATGACTGATTGGAACACGTTTGTACTTGCCACTTGAATTTGGAACACATATCGCTCCCAGTGGGATTTGACCCCAACTCATTTAGTTGGCTTTTATACTGACTAACGATCATGGACACATGAAGTGTCTTTGAAACATTAGACAGCTGGCTCATGAGGATCCCCATGAGCATATCAGGAATTTTGTGGATGTTTATGGACCATTCTCATTTAAGAACATAACACAAGAATTAGTCTGACTAAGGTTTTTCCCATTTTCTCAGATGGGTGAGGCTAGTAAGTGGTTAGCTGAGTTACCAAGAGATTCTATCGCGACCCAGGGGTACCCCCTAGACGTAACACGACGTACTTGACCCCAAAGGATTCTCATACAAGCCCTTAGCATATCATGACATAAGAACATAGCGAAAAATGCGGAAAATTTAAAACTTTCTTTACAATCGAAATCGTATATAAAATGAGAGAGAGTATATACACTATATCTCAAACTATCTATAACATTTGAATAGAAAACTCTTTGAATATAATCTTAGGGACACAGCCCTTAGAAAAGGTATACAACATAAGAAAAGACATAAAGGACATATGGTCAAGACCACGAATACAATAAGGACTCACCAATCTTCTTCTTCTTGATCTATAAAGTTCCTAGCCACGAGGATGGAGTCCAATATCTCCAAAGCCTACAGTTATAGAAAATGTAGAAATATAAGGTTAGCGCAAAAAGTACTAAGTATGGAAGTTATGCTAAAAATCCTTAAACATACAGAAAAGGGACATTTTATTTGAAACCATGCTATATGCCACATTTGAACATCATCTTTGATATAGTTGGAGAATGTACCTCATAAGACAACTTATGTACATTTCATTATAACATAAAGGATATCATCATTTTAACAAGCATAGTCTCCAACATAAACATTATACATATACCAATCTTCACAAGACATAGTTCATACACATAGCCAAACCAACACGTAAGCAACCCAAAGCCACACTAGTGCAATGCAAAGGCAAGGTCCCATAACCCTACCAAATGCTAAGTATCACATTTAAGCCTCCAACAACATACATATATTACCTTGCCTTATTCATAACCAACATACATAAGTAACGAGTCATTCATGTTCATAACTTGTAACAAGTAAAGTCAACCTTAACATTCATACATACTTTTCATACATAATTCATAAGTCTTTATAACATAAGAGAACTCACACCATAACCTCTTCATAAGTCTACTTGTGCAATGTATAAGTGAAGTCTCATACCCCCACTCACACTATGTAAAGCTCATTAAGAAGTCATATGTATAGTTCATGTTCATAATTCATATAGAGCATACATTCAAATCATAATCATAATATCATAAAAGAGACATACCATGCGCACTCTCAAAGCCTACTTGTGCAATGCACGAATGAAGTCCCATACCCCCATTCATACTAAGTAGAATATCTTGAGGAACCATAGAACATGCTCATGTGCTTATCATAATTCATATTCTTATCATTTAGGGAGATTTAGCCTTAACCGACATAGACCATGTGAGCTACATGGAATCCAGTGTTCTACCCCCACACCAAAAAGAGGTGTCCTACTTGCCTAAGGTAGTACGTACATAATAGCTTTTAGGTGGATCCACTAGCTATATACCTATGTGGGCACATAGTTATGGGATAAAGAAATTGCTACTAAAAACCTGAACTACTAGCGTAAAAGGTTTCCATCTCATGAGAAAACATACATTGGGAAGCAGGACTTGCTAAATGTAAAAGCCTCTATCTCATTTACATATCCACTCGGTGCTAAGCATCATTCCCTTTAAAGTTCATATTATGTGTTTACTTAAGTTCATATTTATGAAAGAATGAACTAGGCAATCAAACTAACATAACATCACAATAGCTCATAGATTCATTAGGTGAGAATGTCCTTTCATTTTAGAATCATCAACATGTGAGTAAACCTTTCACATTGTATTCATAGTGTGTTCATGAGAATAGCACTTCAATCAACACAACAACATAATCATAGTCCTAGACAATTCATACATAATCATGTGTAAGGGTAAGGGGAGAATGACCTTTCAACAATTACCACAAGTACACAATAGTCATAGGATCTTCACTTTCGAAGTGAATCATAAGCAGCACCTTAGTCACATCTTAATAATATTCATGCATATGTGTGTGTGATTGTCCTTCCAATGACACAACAACAACATTATCATAGTAGACACTTTATGCTCAAAGTATTCATAAGACATGTACATAATATCATAATCATACAGACACCTTATATCTTGCATTCAAGGGTTATGTTAAGTTAACATATCTAGCATTCATCACATGAGACTTAGTTATAGTCATAACTCAAGAACAACATTCATTCCATGCATAGACTCATATACTCGTATTAGAGGTTATGTATGTGAAGTCCTTTCACAACAAAGCCATATACAATTTAACATACGTAATGGCTTCCTTCTATAAGCCTTATCATTCTTAACTTATTCATATTAGCTTTTACCCTTAAAGCCTTAGTAGTCATCTTCATACTACAAGCCTTACTCTCAAGCAATTCCTCACAGGATCATAGTTTATACGAAACTCTTTAGGTAACGTAACCACATTCCTCATTCTTGATCAATTATAGTCATATAGGAACATATTAACTCAATTGCAATACCACACACCCATTATCCATCTTATAAGTCATAATCAAGTCAAGTCATGTATTGAAGCTTTACCCTTAAGAGATTCATGTCTAGGTGATCTAATCTAAAGGCAATTCAACAAGAAGTTCATCATTCTTAGGAGGTCACACCTAAACCCACAATTTGCCTCTTTCATGACATAGCCCTAGGCCTCATAAATTCATCTTAGAATCTTAGGTTAATAGAGTATATATTAAGAATGATACTGAAATCATGCAAATACATCATAATCAACTTACATCCAATCAATTGGACCAACTTGCAACAACATCCATAATGTAGAGAAGAATCATTTCTAGGATTGGGGGAATTCATGGATTCTTGGAGGATTCAAGTTAAAATAATATAAAATCAGTCTTAAATACATAGAAAAACATAATTCAACGTTTAAAAGCAACATTGAAAGGAATCCATTGGGTTGAGTTGAAACCCTAGCTATTTGGGTTTTCTATAATTGAGATAAAAAGCTTTTGAAAGGGCTCCTTGGGTGATAGCTATCCAAGGATGAAAACTTCCATTCCTTAGGTGTAGGATCCTACCAAATTCGTATTGAATAGCTCCCTTTTTCAAGCTTTCCTTGGTCTCTTACTTTGCTCTTCAATGGAGGTTTCTAGAGAGAAGATATTTGAGAGGGATGAACTCTTCTTGGGTTTTCTTTAAAAGTGACTTCATTGAAGGAATTTCAAGTCTAAAAAGGTTATATACATGCTAGGAAAGGAATAAAATAATGTGGACTCAACTATGGAAAAGAACTAAGGACCCACAAAGTTTCAACTTAAAATTAATAACCCTTCACGACTTACCTCGCCTTTGCACCACTTGGAACGCCAAGGGTACTCGATCACTCGCCAAGTGGACCCTTGGCTTGCCCAATTTTCTAGTGTGCTCCCTAAATGGGCAGCTCATTAGGCGATGTAGAGGACCATTGGACGTGCCCCAACCTAGCTCACCTAAATTACCAGCAGCAAGGTCATAGGGAGAGCCCACTAGGCAATCACAATTGCACAAGGGCGACTCGCCAAGCCTTTTTGGCGATCAAGCAGCCTCATTGCCAACTTGGTCCATCAAAGAACAAGGTCTCCTTCACTCTATCTGTCTAGCTTAGGCCCTTGCTTGAACCCTAGGCTTCTTCCTTACTCATTTTAGTTCTGAAACAACCTAGAATTCAATTTAAAGTCACACTAACCCAAACTTTAAGGCTCTAGTTCAATCTATCATTTTCCAGGTCGTTACGGATTGCATCAGTTCTTGGATGGAGCTGATCACAGTGTTCTAAGTGAGATTTATTCCCCATGGAAGATGATGACTTTTAGGGATAGTATCCCAGGTTTCAAATGCTTCGAAGGTAAGCCAATCCATGAGACGTGGCTGAGGTTTAAGAAGTTGGTGCTGCAATTCCCAACTCATGGACTTCCTAATAACGTGTTGCTGCAATACTTCTATAGGAGTCGTGACTCAGTGAACAAAGGAGTTGCTGATCAATTTTTTTCCCGGTGGTATAAAGCAACAACCTTATGAAGTAGCATCCCAACTCCTTGATTGCATGACAAAGATCAATAGAGCATGGTATACTCATGAGGACCAAGTCTCTCCTATCAATTTTAGAATGTCAAACGAGCAGATCGAGAAGGATCAAGAGAGAGACCAAAACTTGGGAAAAAATGATGACCCAGCTAGATATCTTGGCTAAGAATGTCATGGGTGTGGGTTCAAAAAGGGTTACTGTTGTCGGTGTTGGTGGAGTACACCCCGATAAAGTACAATTGGAAGCATTGTACAATGAGGAAGTGAACTTCCTAGCCAATCAAGGAGGAGGTTATCGTGCAAACTATCCAAGACCGTGTGGAAATAAGGGTTGCAATAGATCATGGCTTGAGAGACCGTGACAGAGACTGGTGTAATCACAACACCACTTCGAAGGAAAAAGAAGGGGAGAAGGATATCTATGTTCCTCCCCATGAGCGTCAAAAGCCCAAGGAATCTGAGAGTGGTCGTACAGAAGACATGCTCTCATGCATTCTAAACAAGGTTGAAGGGTCTAACAAACTGTTAAAAGAAATGAAAGAAGATTTCTCGACTCTCAATCAGATGGTGACCTCTCACTCAATCTCTATTAAGCAGCTGGAGACCCAAATGGGTCAAATTTCCAAGACAACAAGGGTGTTGCCTAGTGACACAATGGCAAACCCCAAAAATGAAGCTTGAATGAGTACTTTCGTCGTGCCACGACGTTAACTAAGGCGCTTCTTCAGAGGCAACCCAAGTCTTTAATTCTTTAAGTTTGATTTTGAATAGCGGGTGTTGATTGTGCAGGTTGAAAAGTAAAGTGTGTTGGAAAAGAAGTAGTTTGGCAAGCTAAAAGTCCAGTGGGAGAATTACCGAAGAGGTCAGCAAACCCAACTTGGACCGCCGTTGGACCCACAAAACTTGAAGTGGAAGTTTGTAAGACTCGGCGGGCCAATTGCTTAATCGGCTAGTCGCCGAACAAGTCGGCGAGCCCAATTTTGATTGTCATTTGAACCCCCAAATTGATATGAGGTCCTTTAAAAATCGGCGAGGTAAATTAACACTTGGTGAATCACTGAGGGGTTCGCTGTACACAACTTACTCCACTGAAAGGGCCGCGAGCTGAAAGGTTTTAAAAGGCCAAACGGTTTAAAATTACAAAATCTTTCATATTCTCTCATTTCCAACCACATGCACTCTCACCTGAACTTTAGATATTCCTTATTTTTGCTATTTCATTCACTTTTTATGTGTGATCTCGTGCTAGGAATTGGATTACTTTGCCGCCTAGCTTTTCAAATTCACAATTCGGCATACATGTTCATTTTCCGAACCCCGTACTTTAGTTTAGTGGTTAAACTCAAATGCAATAGGTAAATATGTGTTGATATGTGTTGGGTAATTGCTTAAATTGTGTTTTATGTGTCGGATTGTCCGTATTGTGTTTGAACTTGTGCCAAAATGCTTAAAAATATGATTACCTTTGTTTTGTGCGATTAATTTTGTTCTAAATTGTTGGGTTATGGTTATTTTGTGTTGGGTCTAGTTGGGTGAAGTCTGAATAACCTCAAATAGTGCTAAATGACATCATTTGCCCAATAAAGGCAAAAGTCATCAAATGGCAAATATTGGCCAAATCAGGGGAAGTCTGAGTACCCCAAAGGCATGGGTCATATGGGTCTAGTACTAACTGTATAGTGTATGTTTTTTATCTTGAATTAGGGGGCTGAAGGGTTGATATTGGAAAATCGGGTTAAAATTTTGCACGTTGGGCCGTTTGGCGAGTTGCGTCGAGCTCGCCGAATGGTTTGGTGGATCGCCAACGTCCCCCTTTGATTGCCCATAATTTCTCATTTTGGCTTAAATGATTTTTTAACTTTCAGCGGGAAGCCTAAGCTCGCCGAGTTCACTCAACGACTCAATGAAAGGTTCCTTTGATAGCCTTTTCTGTGCCTCTAACCCCTAAAATACATTTTAATATTCGGTGGAAGATCATCGATTGGCGTCGGTGATTTGCCAAAAGGCCCTGACCATCACCTACATGCCTTAATTTTAGAAAATTTTCAAGATGGTCCTTTCGGCGAGCCCGATCTGGCTCGCCTAAGCGACTTAGCGACTCGCCGAATGGTTCGGCGAGTCTTACTACAACTTGATTTTTGCAATTTTCTTGAATGATTTCTAACACTTTTTTATGTGTTTTGGAGATATGGCTAGAACCAATTTGGATGAATGTTGCAGGCCACCCAGAAAATGAGCATGGGATATTGTGATAAATGAGGGAGCAGCTGCTTCCACCACAAAGATTATGAAAGCACCTCTGAAGGGAGGCAAAGGCAAGGGCAAGGCGCTCATAGTTGAGAGACCGGAGCACAACTCCGATAGTGATGGGGAGTCCTTTGATTCTTAGGCTTCATTCTCCGAGCTTGAGCATGGTCAATTACTGCAGACCCGACGAGCAGAGATTGGTGCAAAGACTCGTCAAGATTCATGTAGGATTCTGGAGTCTACCCCTCCTGTTGCAGATATATTGTCAACTCCGGTACAAACGATGGTTCCAGCACCACCAGTTCAGGGGTCCTCCTCCCTGATTAGTCAAACGGGTAAAGGCCGAGGGATTGAGGACCATTCTAGAAGAAAAGTGGTTGTCCACAGATGTTATAGTAGACAGGTACCCAAATATGTGGGACACTTTCCGATTCCGTAAGTTCGAGATCTTCACTAGGCCCTGTGGCCCATACATTCCTACATGGGTCCGGGAGTTTTATACGGCTTATAGTGACCTAGTACAAAAGGGAAAGAAAAAAGATAGTGCACTCAGACCAGTAGAGTTTGTGATGGTCCGAGGGAGGATGGTAAGAATCAACGATGATATCAATGATGTGTTTGATAAGGGTGTAGGTTTTGAGCACGAGTACCAGAGGATATTACTTCACAGACTCTGGATGACTTGAAGGGCTAGCTAGCTCCCCTCATTTGTGACACCACCCTGAGGTGGATTGAGGCCAGAGCACCTATCGAGAAGAAGGATGTAAACATAGCAGCTCGGTATTGGTTTGGGTTCATTTATAGCTCTATCATGTTGTCGCAGAATAAGTCAATTCTTCACCACCCAAAGGCGGCCTGTCTCGGATCTGTCATAGCGACGAAGAGTCTGAACTTGGGGTTGATTATAGAGTAGGAGATGGCCATGAGGGCCAAAAAATGCCAGACGCCCCTTCCATTTCCAGTACTCATTATAGAGTTATGTCATCGGGCTGGATTTCCTCGTGATGAGAAGAGGGATGTTGAGATTACACCCACATCCTCCACCGACATCCGCCGCATAGAGGCCAAGTACACATGGAACAAGGCGAATAGGAGGAGAGTAACTCCCATGTATATATCCCTGGAGGTTGATATTGATTCTTTACCTGTAGAGACAGCCTTACCTACTCCGGCCTCCGGTCCTTCAGGTACATCTACTTCTGCTCCTACCCAGACCCTGAGTTTTTCTACTGCTTCCCAGCCCCATAGAGCTACTACTAGTACCACTGCCTCCATGACTCTGATTACTCAGGCTATGCTCCTCAAGATGGGGAACCCAGCCCATTTTACAGATGTGCAAGCTTCCCGGTTAGAGGCCGAGGTGCCCTAGATGATCGAGAGAGCTATTACTATTGCGTTGACTCCTCTCAGGGATTCCATTGATGCCATCTCAATGAGAGTTGAGGTTTGTGAGATAAGGCAGGGGGTAACCACTAAGGTTAGGGCTTTGAAAGCCGAGGTTTTCGAGCTGAGGAAGGATGTGGACCATCTGAAGTCCATAAACTTCACTTCACTATTTGAGTCAACAGAGGTCCCTGATATCCCGAGTGTAGATGTTTCATCCTGTTCTGATATACTACTTGCTACCACTGGAGATGACACTATGGAGGATGTCGTTGTTGCTGAGTCATAAGCTGAGACGGATGAGGAGCAACTCCATGTTCAAGAGGCGACCATTTACGATGACCTGCCTGATTTAGAGGAGGTGATTGTACAGCTAGTCAGTCAGACATCATTGAGAGATACCTCCATGGCAGGCTCTAGTGGAGCCACAGTTGATGAGATACCGGGCACTGATGCCTAGAAAAATGGAGTGACTTAGATGCAAACTTCACCCAAGCTTAGCCTAGCAGGATGAAATTTTTACCTCCCTCTCTATTGCTTTATTGAATATTTTTGTTTAGTTGCATTTGATGACAAGAACTTTTCTTTTGTGGGTGGGATGAGGTATTTCCATACCTACCTCTTGTGATTATATTTTATTTGTGAAGATTAGGTTTTGTTGATCTATACATTTGTTTTGATTGTATTTTGATCTTAGTCTTGTGGATGCTTGAGCTTGTGAGTCTTTGTTTTGAATGGAAATGGTTTTGAACAAATTTTAAAACTTTGTGCCACCTCTATTGTGTATGATTGTGGTTGTTCTTGTGCAAATTTGAGTATGAGTTATGATCAATACCGATTACTTGAATAGTACTCTT
The DNA here is from genome assembly GCA_036250385.1 of Solanum microdontum. Lineage (NCBI taxonomy): Eukaryota > Viridiplantae > Streptophyta > Magnoliopsida > Solanales > Solanaceae > Solanum > Solanum microdontum. The sequence goes on from JAJONQ010019180.1 coordinate 47,315, forward strand.
AATTGAACAAAATGAATGTGCGGCTATGATGAGGCCAAATGAAGTTGTATAGACAACGTGTGAACTTTTAGCATCTCGTTGTGACTAGCCTATTATCGAATGAGTCTCTTGTGATGAACATTGCACACTAGCTAGAAAGTGTGGAGTCTTATTTGATATTGGTGTCAATGCCTTGTGTGATGAGATTACGTTGAACATTGTGGGTGATGACACCTAGAATTTGTCCCGTTGGTCCGGTTGACTAAGTGATGTAAGCACTTGAAATGATCAGAGGCAACAATTTTGAAGTGTGAAACAATTTGGCAATATACCTCTTTTGTGGCCAACCTTGTGAGATGTGTGAACCTTGCTTGAACCCTCTTGAGCCTTATCCTTTTCTTGGAAGAAACTTGAACAATTGTGATCCATCTTTATCCACTTACCCATAACTTTCATGAAGTGTGGTTTGTCTGAATAACCAACTTAGGCCAAAAGCCTATGTTGGGGGTGTGGTGAAAAGAGAAGAAAAATAAAAAAGTGTGAGAAATTCACCCTTGAGCAATGGTTTAAGAAAAATAGAACCCCTCCATGTAAAAAAAATAAGAGAAGAGAAAAGAATAAAGCAAAGAAAAAGAATGAAAAAGTTATGAAATAAAGTAGTGGAAGTAGCAAAAGAAATGGGGTATTCGTTAGTGCATTTGAAGTTGAATAATGGGGGTGAATTATGAGCATTATCGAAATGGTAAATAAAAGGAAGAAAGTGATGTTCAGACCACACTTCATGAAGGTGGCATCCATTGAGCTTAAATGACCATACATTTACACTCAGTCCCGTTACAAGCCTTGAAAAGACATTAGTGATCTTGAGTGAGCTGAAACAAATGTTGTTTGGAAAATAAGGGCAAACCTCTGGATGAAGTCATGCATGTGTTCATCTTTGTGAGTGTGAGAGTCGTATGTGATTCCATAACTATAAATTGTTGAAGAACTTTGTGTGAATAGGGAATCATCTTTCTTGTGAGGGCATTTGAGTAATTTTGTTGAGCTTGAACATGCACTTGAATCAAGTATTGTGAACCTGAGCATCTTTGATAATGGTGAGTTACAATTTGAATCTTTGAGTGCACAGTTAATCATCGCATGAGTAAGTTGAACCTTGTTGTGTGCATTCATGTTAGGTCTTATGCAGTACTGTTTGAGACATCTTTTTTGAACTGCTGATCTTGAGTTTTTCTTGAGGACAAGCAAAAGTTTAAGTTGGGGGTGTTGATGAGTCTGAGATTTCGACTCATTTGGGGCCTTGTTTATATAGGACAAGCAGTTATATTTTAGTGTAGAACTAAGATTATTGATTAATGATGTTTAGATATTGGGTTGAGTTGGGTTTAGCTTAAGATTATGAATCATAAACCCAATCCTACCCATCTAGCTTGAAAGAGTGGATGAATTAAGGTGTGGGTTGTTCTTCATTGTCGTGCTTGTTGATGTTCGAAAGAAATAACCTGATTCGGGATAGTTGTTCGAGAGAAAGCCATCTCCCTTATAGTCTAACCTACTCATTGATTTTTAGTTGTTTACTAGTACTTTCAATTACCCATACAACAAATTTTTCCTATAACTGGTCACATCCCAAGAATTCCTCTCCCTATTGTTATTTTAAATTGTTTGTGACTGCTTTGTAGTTGATAATTGCAAACCAAAAAGCCTCCCATCTGACATTCGTGTCAACCCTCTTAATTTGTTTCATGTCTTTTTCGATAATCTCTATTCCTATAGCTGCTTACACCATATTTGTACTTCCTAATTGAATTTGAACACGTACCGCTCCCTGTGGGATTTGACCCTAACTCTTTGTTGGGTTTTATACTGACTAACGATCGTTTGCATTTAGAATTAGATGAAGTGTGCTTGAAACGTTAAACATAATGATACAAAATAAATCTATGTGATTTTATCTAACCGACAACCATCACTATGAGCTATGTGATTATATAGCGTCTAGCCCACGCTCCTAGAACTGTCCTATACTTTGCCGGGGTATAGAACCTACTACTAAGTGGATCCACTAGTCTATGCTAAAAAGAATTAAGGAATCATCTAAATAGTATGACCTTTTCTACCCACGTTGGCTACATGGTTTATAGGGGTTGTGAGTTGTATGAACTCTCCCCCATATAAGTGCTCAATACTACGCCCAAAATATACTAGCTCATATGTTTTTTAAAAAGTAACTCTATCTATGGTTTGAAAAATATTACTCAAAAATATTTCTCATAAAAGAGATGGTACTCAGAATTGCTCATGAAAACTCTTTCGTAAATCGATTTTTCCTCTCATCTTAAATGTAAAAACATTTGCTCTTGGGAATACTTAGTTCTCATATATCATTTTAAAAAAAATGAACTCAACATTACTGTTCCTCAAACTCGAATGCTCAAGTCATAAAACAAGTTTAAAATATTTGTAAAAGACTTTTTAAACTAACTCGAAGAACTCTCAAAACTTGACTCTTAACTATACCTTGAATTTGAATTATGAATTTAAGGTTATGATTTGTGATAGGAAGGATATCGTGATGATTAAATGAGTTATAGATTGTTAATAATGAGAAACAGTTGAAAACACTGTCTTGGGAACAAGTTCGCGATGCGGAGGTGAATTATAATATTTGCTCATGAAATAATTTTTGAAACAGTGGAGTCCGCGTTCTCTCTTCGACGTGGAGAGGGAAATTTCACTCTGGAACAAGTCTGTGACGCAGACCTGGTACCTTATTTTCTGACAATCTTTTCTTACTCGTTTTTCGACCCTAATGTAACACCTCGCTATTTGAAAGAACTAGAATTTGAAAGAAACTTTTTTTTTTTTGGAAAGATTTAAATTTGGAAATTTTGCCAAGTTATGCTAAGTATGAGTTTTGGGTCAACTTCAAATGACCATAACTCTCAGTACAACATGATTAGGTGTGCCATAAGATAACAGATGAAAGGTATTTGAATTATCTTTCCAACGCCACCAAGTTTGCTAATTTTTGAGTTTTTATGAGGGAGATATGCCTATTTGAAGTCGGGCTGTCCAGTTAAGGAAACTCACCTAGATTTAAGAGGGGTATTTTGGTCTTTTCATTACCCAATTAAGTTATTTCATTTTTTATAATTTATTTGGGGTCTAAACTGATTTGGTTCACTTTACACATCCCAAATTAACACTAGGGTTTTGAGAGAACAGAAAAGAGGAGAAAAAAGGAGAAAAGCCAAGGTTTCATCGCGTTCTTGAGATTTCGCTTGCGGATTTTGCCAAGGGTAAATCCCTACGAGGTATGTGAGATCACATAGCGTTGGGTTTGTTCACCCACACACCAATCATGATTAAATTCAGCGTATTTACATTCTTGAAAGCAGAGTATATGATTTCTTGATGAATTTTGTTCAAGTTTTGTATGCTTTTTTATTGATGGTTATTGGAGGAGTTCTTGAGATGATTTTGTAACGACCCTCAAAATAAAGTAGGATAAAGTAGAGTTTCACATGAGTTTTATGCATTAATAACTTGTCAAAATAATGAAGAATAGCCTTGTAAGTCAAGTTTTAAAGAGTTTGGAAGTCAAACGTCAAGGGACGACTAATACCTTCGGAAACTAGTCTTTTACGTGTTGGTGTGTTCTAGTATGTTGTTCATGTTTTTATGTGTTGTTTAGAGTCTAAAATTAGTGGAGGGGACCCTAGTGTCTTAATAAATGTTTTTAGGGTCAAAATGTTCGGATATGACACCCCGGGGGCCACCCTAAGGGTCCCCGAGGACGACCCCAACCTTGGCCAAGCAAGCTGCCAAGGCAGCTTGATATTGCTCATGGAGGGAGCATGTCCGCGTCGCGGACTAGCTCCACCAAAGGCCAAAGTTTTGGTCCGCGTCGCGGACATGTTGCGGACTCGACTGCCTCAAAATTTAATTTCCAAAAACTTGTGGGAACACCTCCGCGTCGCGAACTTGTTTCTCGACGAAATCTGCCAAAATAAAACTCAAGTTTGACTTGTTTAAAAGATCCAACTAAGTGAGGGGTGATTTGGCTACTTTGGGAAATTATTATAAACGGTTATTATACCTATTTTAAGGTATTTTAAGTTGGTTAAAACCTCAAATCCTAAATTAGACCCCATTCTTCAAATTGACCCTTCCTTCTCAAAAACTCCATTGAAGACCTTGACGAAGCTCAAGCTAGAAGATGGGTTTTCAACTGATTTCTTCTTCAATTTCATGGTTCTTCAATAATTAAGGTATGGTGACTTTTGATTCTTGAATAACCTCTCATTCAAGGAGTTCTATCAAAGATTTTCAAAAGTGATTCAAAGACCAAAATTCCCAATTTTCAATCTAAACATG
>JAJONQ010019181.1:0-14856 GCA_036250385.1 Solanum microdontum
CCCCCCCCCCCCCCCCCCCCCCCCGACCTATATTTTCTTCTTAGTCAACTAAAAAAGTTAGACAATAATTTAATTTTAGAGCAGGTCGGTTTAACTTCTTTTTAAAAAAGTCGAAATCGACTAATCGAGAGAGGTAGAAAACAGTATTATTTTTCTTTTTTCTTTTTCCTTGCCTTTTCCAATAAGAAAATTTAGACATTTTCTACTTTGTATTAATATTTTTGGCCCCTCTTTTGGCCCCTCTTTTTATTCACTAATAAAACAAGAAAAATAGTACTCTATATATTTTAACTTCAAGATAGGGACAATAACAAAAAGGATTAAGAATATAAAATTACATAATTAATGTCTCTAATTAAATGTTTTGTAGAATTTTATAAAAGAAAACTTAGTAAAGTATTTAAGAAAGCATACTTTTTAAGTAATATTTTCTAAGTCATTATAACTACTACTATAGTATAGACTAATTAAAGTAACAAGCTAGGTGACAAGTTAGTCACATTATTTTTTAAAAATAAAATAAAAATCACCCACTTGAATTACGAATTCAAAATTCAAAATTTAATATTTATTAAAATATTTATAGGTTTTTCTTGCATATTTTTATTTACCTTTTTGTATAAATATGGGGTACAAGTATTCTGTAATATGGTTTTTTTTTTTCCTTTGAAAATTTCAAGCAAAATAGGAAGAGGAAAAAAAACAAACTCCTCTATTTACGATTCAAAATTTAAATTTAATGAATTTAATTTTAAAATTTAACACATAGCACTTTGAGAAAATACCAAAAAAAAAAAACTACTATAATTCAATTGAACAGTATTTTATATTCTGAGTGGCTAGAACCAATAATAGTACTAATATTTAATTCTTGACAGCTATCAATTTATCAAGATAGTTCCAATCTTCCAAAAACCTACCTAAACTAGTACTTTATTCATTCAAAAATTAGTTGTTATACCTTTTCAAATTAAGTTGACTCAATTTCAACTTAAATCAAATTAATTTATCTATTATATTAAAATATAAATATTTAAAATTATACGAAAAGTATAACTTTAAATTGTAAAGTTATATATATTTTAAAATATTGATCTAACCATGGTCACATCAAAGCTGAATTACATATTTAATTAATTTAGGAGAACAATAGAAATGATTTGATAGTTAGGTACACTAATTAATATAGGAAGAGAAAAAATATTCTAAAAAATTCTAGTATGAATAATTTTTTTAGAATGTAACAAACCATAAATTAGTGCTTATCTTACTCTTTTAACAATTGCTTTACCTATTTCTTTTTTAGCTTAAAAGAACAAGAACCATTATTTGATTAAGTATTTGATGAAATAATTTAAGTTACGCAAATTAATTCGAATATCATAATTTTAAAAATGAAATAATACCATAAATTCTAACAACAACTGGTGTAGTTGGTAGGCCATACTTGTTTTAAAAAAAGTCATACTTTTTATCTGAAAGTGTGCACGTCTATGCATTAATAATAAATAGATAAACTTTGAAGTTCAACAAGTCACACTTAGTATTCCAACTTTAATGTCTATATAGTTTTTATTTAATATATACTGATAGTGTAAAAAATATTTATAGGTTACTCGTTTCAAGTGTGGTGGAGTTGCTCTTGGTGGTGGAGTATTCCACACGTTATCCGATGGTCTCTCATCCCTCCACTTCATCAACACGTGGTCGGACATAGCCCGTGGCCTCTCCGTCGCAGTCCCCCCATTCATCGACCGGACGCTCCTCCGTGCACGGGACCCACCAACATCTTCTTTCGAGCATGTTGAGTACCATCCCCCACCTACCCTCAACTCATCAAAAAAAGGTGAGTCCATAGGCCCCAAGTCTAGTACCACGGCCATGTTGAAATTCTCGAGTGAACAACTCGGACTTCTTAAGTCTAAGTCCGAACACGAGGGCAGCACTTATGAAATCCTCGCGGCACATATTTGGCGATGCACGAGCAAGGCACGTGGATTGCCAGATGATCAATTGACCAAATTACATGTGGCCACTGACGGTAGGTCAAGGCTTTGCCCTCCCTTGCCACCGGGTTACCTAGGAAATGTGGTGTTCACGGCCACACCAATAGCTAAATCATGTGAACTTCAATCAGAGCCGTTGAAGAATTCCGTTAAGAGAATTCACAACGAGTTGATCAAAATGGACGATAATTATCTAAGATCAGCGTTGGATTACCTCGAATTACAACCTGATTTATCGACCCTAATCCGGGGCCCGACTTACTTTGCTAGCCCTAACCTCAATATTAATAGTTGGACTAGGTTGCCTGTCCATGAGTGTGATTTTGGATGGGGTAGGCCAATTCATATGGGACCAGCTTGCATTTTATATGAAGGGACAATATATATTATACCAAGTCCAAATAAAAAAGATAGGAACTTGCGTTTGGCTGTTTGTCTAGATGCTGATCACATGCCACTATTTGAAAAGTATTTGTATGAATTTTGAGATAAAAGTCAAGAATGTACAACACAAATTGTGGTGTGATTTAGTTCAAGTCCTTTTTTTTTTTATATTATTGTTATTATTTTGAGATGTTTTTCAAATTCTTTATTAGGAATTTGATTGTGTAATTGCCAATGACTTATTAAGCTAAATTACTACATATTTTCTTTGTGATTATACCTAGTTTTCAATTGATTGACTATTGTGGCAATTATCTACGGAAGACTTCTCTTTACAGGATTTAACTTCCATATATTCATATTCAATTATATTTTACGCTATCAGATCACTTAAAATGCAATTAAAAATAAGAATTAATTTACTAACCTAAAAGTATAATACAAGTACAATTTGTTTTTACATTTTCATGTGGTAGGTAGGAATGTGGCTACGTAGTATATTCTATCCTTTTCGGATCTTACATATTATATATATCATATTAATTCTGTTGGTATTTGTAGACATTGAAATTATGTGGCTCTATAAGACGTTTTCAATTTGAGTTGGGACTATACAAGGTGTGTTCAATTTCAATTAGAATTCTTGGAGGCTATTCATCCTTAAACCCTAGTTTGTGCCTATATAAATGGTACTATATTCCCTCGAAAAGGCATCTTGAAAATTCCACCACAAATTCATGGAATATTCATACAGAGATCAAAATCTCAAATATTTCGCAAATTCATGAAATATTTATAAAGAGATCAAATTCAAATCATCTTAATTCAAGAAATATGCCACTAACGGTCCTCGAATTATGAAAATCAAGTCCAAACATCCAAGGTTGAGAAATATGCAATCCAAATCATCTTAGTTCGAGAAACAGAATTGTACTCACAATCTTGATCAATAAATTTATGTTTTCTCATATTTTATTTGTGATTGCTATTTATTTTCTATCACTTTAAATTTTTTTACAAATATTATTATATAAAATGTAGTAGTTTTTGTTTGAGAAACTAAGACAACTTTGATATGTCACTTCCAAATAATGCCATATATATAACAACAAACATAGCAAATAGTTGATGGAACTTTGAATAGATGTTTTGGTACAATAATGTAGTAGATCATATGACAGTTGAGATAGATACAATTTCTTTCATTCTTATAATAAAGATCTTGGATTCGAATTTTAATTACGGAGTATGAATTTTTTTTGATAGAAAACATTTCTTTGTTGTTTTAATGGGTCTTACACCGTATAAATATTATTATTTAGTGTCTCAATGCAGAAACTAGACATCAAATGGAAAAAGAAGGCTCTTGCTATGTTCCTATCAACATTTACTTTATAGTGTGATGAATAACACTTTTCATATCTTGGTAGATAATACTTTCTTTTTTAATGAGTCTTTTACACCATAAATTTGAATTTACTGAGAGCTACAAGTATTTCCTTTGTTTATAAATGAATAAAGTAATTTGACTTGACATGAAGTTTAAGGAAATAAAGAAGAAATTTTAATTTTGTGATTCTAAATTAAAATTATGTTAAATGTATCAAAATATCTTTTAATTTTATGACTTTAAACATGTCACATGAAAAAACTGAAATGAAAGCATTACCAAAAAAAATTATTCTTTTTAAAATAAATTAAAAATCAAAGTAAGTCATTATTTTTTAAATAAAAAGTACTAGTGAATAAAAAGCTCCTAAATTATTTTCAACAGTTATTCCAGTAGATAGGACTTATATGGACTCTTTAGCCCACAAAAGTCAATAGAAGACAGCTCATTTTGTTCCAATATTTAAGCATAGTGAAAGCAAATAAAAAACACGAAGATCTAGATAAATCATCATTACTAAAAACAATAGGGTAAAAAACCTAAATATATCACTTAGAATTTGTTGTTGAGAAAAATATATTTTTGTTTAAAAAAATGGAGTAACGAAATTGGCTAATACTTTTTCTAGCTAGTTCTTGGAAAGTGGTGACAAATAAAATTCAAACTTTATAGAGTGGTTAATATTTTTTTATTCTTAATTAATGTTTTAATTTTGAATTTCTTGAGTACAAAATTGTCTTTGTTAGGGAGTGTTTTACTCTTAATATGGAGCTTTTCGAAGTGCATCTAAATTTAATCAGACTTCAATGTAGATACTGAACACCGAATTGGATGAGAAACCAAAAAAAATCATCATTACTATGAAATTCTACCTTAAATTTGCTGTTGAGAAAAAAACATTTTTATGTTAGGTAGGTTTTTTTAGTTATCTCTTTGAAAAATTCCTTAAATTTAGGATGCTAAATTTTCATGTTACCTTATATAAGGACACGACTTGTTGTTGGAATCATCTTTACGCCTCATTTAAACTATTTTACATATATTTGATTTTACATGCCCAAAGTCCTTTTCAATCTTTTACTTTCATGGGTCACACGTGTAACATAAATTGCCATAGTGAAAATAGAATCACTCGATAGCAAGTTAAATAATAATTAGAATTAGTTTAATTAAGCTTTAGCAAGTAAAAAGTATTGGACCAACATAAAATATGATTATGATGAAATAATCGAGATCTCTTCTTCTGTTATCATTAGTTTTAAGTTCAAGCCATGAAAATGAAAAAAATTAAATTGTTCTTGCGGACAAACCTACTTACTTGCTGTTGCTGCTTTTAATTTAAGAGCAAGTCGGTCTAGCTTTTTACTCTTTCACCTTTCCCATTTTGTCAATTTAAGTACTGGAATGGGAGTTACAGATATTCATTCCTACGATATGTTTGGCTAACTACGATGGAATAGAGCCATTCTACATAGAACCCCTTGGGCTTTGACCTGCTTTCCTTCACTTACAAGAGAGCAGATTCTTTATTACTGACTTTTCACGGTTGATCGCACCTCGCACACCTGCTTTAACTCGTAATTTCACTCTTGCTTTTCACAAATTTAGTTGATTTGGCCTCTCTTTCCTCTTTTACCTCTCAAGTTTTTGTGCAATTAACTTTTGCTAAATTAGGCATAAAAGATGGTGATTTCATTTCAAGTTAAAATAGGTGTTAAAGGGGAAAATAAAATACTTCTAAGCATTTGGTTTTAAAGGTAAAATAAATTTGAATTTTTAACTTATGGCTTATAAGTTACAAGTCATAAATTAATTCAAACAAACTCTTAATATAGTCTTTTTAAATTTTTTTTTGTAAAATAATAAAAAGTATTTTCAGAAGATACTCTACTTAAAGAAAAATATCTCTAATGCTAAAAACATACTCTCTATGTTCCTATTTATACGCTACTATTTTAGATTTCATGTCCCTTGAGAAATTAGGTAAAAAATTATCATTGTATCCTTATTTAGTGTTCTCTTAAAGTCAAGTTTTCAATTAGTGAACATGAATTAATTTGACCAATGGACATGAAGTATTTACTTAGTTTTTCCATATTGATCAAATATATATTTTCAAGGCTAATAATAACTCTCAAAAGTAAAATAGGAAGAATAGTGTCATTATACATTGATTTTGTAAAATGACAAATATTAAGGACTATCTATTTTTCGTAAAAACGACATACAAATAGAAACTGAGGAAGTATATCTATTAGTGAAAGTCGCGTTTCATCATTAACTAATTATTAATTAAAAAAGTGAGGTTTCATAAATATTTTTGTCTATCAACATCAACTTTGGAATATATTGGAGGTGTGTTGTACATTCAATTTCCTCTAACATTGGTGGAAATGTGCCACACAACAATCAATCAATAAGGCTAGGAGGCACCTCTTTATTGACTTGCTTATTTCGTATTGAGAGTGTTTGAAAATTTCAACCTTTTTTGTCGATATTCCTATTTTATGCTAAGGATATATTTAGAATTTCAATATCTATGCATTAAAGAAATTTTACAAATGTTTATTCATAGATATTTAGTTCCATGTCAATAAAAGATTAGTTGCCAAATAAGTGAAATTCAATATGAGTAGAAGGTTGATAACGTTATTCATAAAATAAAATGTGTCTCTTTTGAAACTGATTTAAAAGAAAAATGTATCGCATAAATTGAGTAGAAAAACCACATGACTACTTTTAGTATAATTTGTTAAGCCCATACTAACACAAGGCTTTGCATCTAGTCTAATAATATCTATAACCTTCAATTCAAACTCTCTATATAGTAATATTAAAGGATCGTTTGATGTGAGGGATAAAAATAAATAATTTAGGAATAAAAAAAACTAGCAGCTTACATAAATTCCGCTAATTTAATACCTATAAATGGAACTCATATTACAATCTTCACTAATTTTCATTAATTAATAATTCCAAGTGAGGTTTCATAATTTTGTCTATTGACATTAATTGACTTCGGGGATTTCTTGGAGGTGTGTTGTCCATGCAATTTCCTCATCATACATGTGGTGGAATATGTCTTGACAACAAGTATGTACTTCTTTATTAATGTGTCTTACTTTATATCGAAGGTATCTTTGAAATTTCAAACCTGTTCGTTAAGGTGTCTGTTTCATGTTGGATTTTTTGAAATTTTAATGTACTTTTTTGCTTATAATTTGGTCCTACGTCAATAAAAAACTTTTTTGCTAAAACACAACATGGGTGACATCATTAAACATTTATAAGAAATGTGTTTTTTTAGGTTAATTAAAAGAAAAATGTATCGTATAAATTGAACAGTAAAAACACATAAAATCATTTTTAGTATGATTTGTTCAGATCATGCTGACACGGGACTTTGCATCTTCCACAACAATAAATATCAAATAACTCTGTCTACCAAGACAAAAAGTTATAAGAAAAAATAACCTAGTGTTTTGTTGTCTTCTGCGACATTTAAACCTAAGACCTCATGAATTTTAACCCAATACACCCTTGGGTCCCTCTGACCAAACTATTAAAGCAACTTTGGTTTTCCCTTAGCACTAGCCACCTATGGTGATCTTTTATCCAACCCATTAACCACCTTGACAAAGAGAAACACACAATGCCTTGTCAAGGATGTAGTGACAGATTCGAGATTTAAATACTGAACTTTTATCCAACCTAACAACCACCATGGTGAAGATACAGTAGCATATTCAAGATTTATATATCAAGAATTATTGTTTAAAATATAGTTTCTAAAATATCTATTATACCCTAGATTTTATATTTGTTTTTCACATGAGTATAAAATCGTTTGACAGACTTGAATTCTATCGAACTTGTACCTTCTTCTTCTGTGGATCCAACACTACAACTACAAGGATATATATCCACTTTTGGTATAGTCATTTAACTTATGTCTGCTTTATAATTTTTTGTACAAGAATGTACAATGGATATTTATTGCAAGGTCTCAATTATTGTGATAGTTAAACCTAAATATTAATAGTTGGACTTGGCTACCCCTATAGCCCTTATCTATGATTCAGATTAAGGCTAGGGAAGGCCTTCATTTTGTATAGTATAGAAACAGCCTGGCCACAGTATAATTTCACAAGTCATGTCTACGAAAGGTAAAATTAACGTAGACCTTATCCAATTTTTATGAGATAGAGAGGTTATTTCAACTAGACCCTCAACTTATCAAAGGTAAGTTTTTGAAGAGGAGACAAATATTGTGCTAGCAAGTAAGCTTCAGTCAAGCATTAAATAAACCATGTTCGGATTGAGAAAAGGTTGGTATACTTATGGATTGACCAATTCTTTCATTGGAAAAACACAATTGCTTAACTGCTACTCTTTCTAAGATGTTGTTTGGTTTAAATACACGTTATGATGAGATAAGTTATGCTGAGATTATTTCTGATTTAGCATTTGATTTGTTGTATATTCAAAATAATATGCATTGCATAAATTTTAAGAATATTTCATTTGTTTGCAAAAGTACCCTTCATTTTATTTAGTTATTAAAATTTTCTTTGCAAGTTTTAATTATTTATTTTTAAAAATAAAATTTTCATCTTATTTAGATTAAATATTTTTGTGTGTGCATTCCCATCATGGTACCTTATGTATTTAAAAATAATACGTTCCTCTCATTTAGCTTTAAAATAAAACTTTCATCTTAAGTTTGTTAAAGGAGAGAGATTTGTGAGGAATCAAAATATAAATAAACATAAGAATTAGTTGAATAAATTGATAAAATAAAAATTACATTCATGTAGTGTATTTTTTAAATAGAAAAGTATGAAGAATTATCATAAAAATAAGGAGTAGTAAAGATTGTGAATATTATTATACATGGTATTAAGAAAATGTAAATATACATGAATGTGAAAAGTAATGCATAAAAAAGGTTTAAAGGGACATTTTTGTCATTTACCTATTTTATCCCGGGATAACTAAACCACCCAAGGGGAGGGATAACTTATCCCGATATCAATTATTAATTCCGGAATAAGTTATTCTGGACTTGCCAACCAAACAACAAATTAAGTGCCACTACAATTTAATCCCAAGATTATTTGATATTATCTTTCACACCAAACAACCCCTAATAGTTTTAACACATTCGTTGTAGTTACGATGAGGTTCTGAAGCACAAAGAGATTTTACTCGTTGGTGTCAATTGGAGGGTCTATAGGCTTTTCTTGCTCTTCGTGGAGCTTTTGGTCTAATAGGTTTCGGTCTACATCAATTAGAGCTTACTCGATCCGTTCAATTGAGACCTTATAATGCAATCACATTCTCTGGTCCAATTGCTATTATTTGTAGCAACTATATTACACTTCATCCTATTTTTTCAAGGGTTCCATAATTGGACCGGAGTTTCATATGATGGGAGTTGCTGCTTTGCAATTGCAAGAAACTAATCAAACATAACAGGAGATTGAAAATATGAACACAACGAAAGTCAGTCGAATACCTTTCTACTAACTAATCAAAGAGTGTTAAACTAGAGCGGATTCTAGAAAGCATGATATACAAGCAGTTGAATAACAACATACCGCTCATTTTTTCGCCTGATTAAATTCGGAAGAAGTCCGTCTGGAAACGATCATCATACAGTTGCCAATGCCCGTACCGCTCTGTTTGAGATTCTAAGCAGAGGTGAGGCTTCTTCAAGGTTTTCAATTGCTTCATATTCGACGAGGCATTTGCAATATCCCGGCTAGTAACATTTGTACATCCAAAGAGATCCAAATGCTCGAGGTTTATACACCCTTCAGATATCAAAGCTAGACCTTTATTAGTCAATTTGGAGAATTGTAGTTCAAGTTGCACGAGTTGTGGCATGAATTTCCCTATTGCAGCAGCTTCTGAATCGCCATCTTGAGGACAGGTATCTAGATACTCCCTAGGGACAAAGGGTTCTTGTTGGGAAGGATTAACCTGAGTCCTGAGATTTCGCCTTAGAATTTGCAAATTAGGACAATGCTGTCCTATAAGAGCTAGAGACTTGTGAGATATTTGATAGCAGAAGCTGATATCAAGTTCCCTAAGCAACGGGCAACCAGAGGCTATCTTAGACATTGTTTCATCGGTTACATGTGGACACCTCTGAATTGAGAGAACTTGAAGGTTAGGCGACCTGTAAGAATAAGGTCAGAGCAAATATTTACCATTCATAAACAATTGTATCGCGAAAAATTCACCAAAATTAGGAAAAGATCATCCTTTGGAAGCAGTAGAGTTATCAGAAACATGAAAAGAACTCCGTCATTTCTAAAAGATTGGCGAGTTTTTTTCTGTTTGATAAGTAAAAAGATAAGTATTGTTGCTGAGCACGTCAGATCACTGATCATCCCCATTGCTTCTAATCTGATCAAACACATAAAGATTAAGCCTACACTTTAAGCCACAAGAAAAAGCAATGGTCAGTTCCAACTGCATCAAGTCTCATTTCTCCGGGGAGTTGTCTAATTTGTGAATTTCAGATATAGTTTGATGATCACACATAAACCCCAGCTCATACCGAAAAACATAAAAACTTTAGAATCCCAATAAGAAAAACTGATAGCGACGCCCACTGTCTTCAGTCTCAACGTTTTATTACTAGTCATTGTTCATTATGGCCACCAATACAACAGACAACACCTACTAGTCATTGACTCATTGCTCACTATGGCAACCAATACAATAGTTTAAGTCCATCCCTCCTTATTTCTTAGAAAAGAATCTTAAGGTTGGTGTTTGGTCCAACTTTTGCCCACCTCGACTAGTGGATCGGGTACCTGTTATGCCCCACCAGCACATGTACCGAGTAACTATGTCCTTTGAGGCTAAAACAAATGAAAAGAAATCACCTAGCATTTCCTAAATCAGTATTTCAAGACTGATCTTTTAAACACTTTTTTTTGGTAGTTTCATGAATTCAAATTCTTGAGATCTTTTTGCTCATTTCACACATTGGACAATGAAAATGTCAGACAATGAACTGATGAACCCAAGAACAATCTAAAACCAACTAAATAGTAATACAACATCATCTCATTGCTGAGAAGAACATAACAAACTGCAAAATGAATATGCAAAGGTCTATTTAGAGGGCAGTTTCAGCTCTCAAACATAAAAAAAACATGACAATGCAGATGTAAAACCAAAGCCATCAAACATCACGCGACCGACCTCCATATTCCTATCTAATCCAACGGCTTAAACAAGAAATGTAGATTACTCTACTCCAACGGAAACAAGTAAATCCGACAGGATTTTTAGTACTGCAAATACATAGCACAGCCATAAGACTCTTAAGCAACATTTCCACTTGCAGCTAACCTTTTCAAGATTTTTCTTTTACTCCTTATATTTCAATTCAGAAAAATTTACAAACAAATTTTCAGCCATAAATGTAGTTCTTCTCATGATTTCATTTTTCACCCATAACAATTTCAAAAAATACACATAAATCCTCTGCCAAAATGCATTCTTTCTCTTTCCAAAATATTCTTTGTTACCACCCAGTTCCACCGCAACTATAAAATCCCAGTTTTTCTCAAGATTCCTCTTACCCAACATCTCAATTTAGAAAAGCACAAATTTATTAGGCATTATAAATAAACATGCTTTTTAACTTGACCTCAACTAGCATTTACGCCTTCCAACTTTGTGTATGTACAAACGGACACTTCTAACTTGTATAAAGTTGAACAAGTAGACACACATGTCCTACGCATGTGCCTACTTCTTCAACTTTATATAAGTTTTACTGTCATAATGTCTTTTATTGCACAGGCAAAGTTGATTGACATAGATGTCAGCTAAGACCAAGTTAAAAGATACACTTATATATTATGCTGATGAATTACCTCTTTTATTTCATTTTACATGACAAACTTAACTCCGTCCGCAAAGGAAACAACAGCTTTCTATTAAAAAAAATCCCTTTTTTTTACCATGCAAACATTAACTAATTCCACGAGTAACTACTACCTCCTACATTATCATCTAACTCTTCATTTAGACTTAATAAGATGATATATATATATATATATATATATATATAGCTACACAAATATCTATAGTTAATCAAGCATGCATCACGGACGAGTTAACTCGGATCAGTCATGGCTACTCCACGACTCGGTCTCCATTAATCACACAAATTTCAATTTCATGCTCAATCAAATAAATTGAAACACAACAACTAAAAATCTCTTTTTTTTCTTATAAAATTGGGAAATTTGATTTACCTTTCAGCGATCAAAGCTATGGAACGATCAGAGCAATGCCTAACCCGAACAAAATTCAGAGATCCATCACTCCAAATTACAACAGATCGAACCATAGAATCGATTTTACTCTCGAACTCGCGATTCCAGTAACGAGTCGACGACTCAGCGACCGATTGGATGAACTGAGCTTCGAGATCGATTACCGAATTGAGATTAGGATCCTTACAAGCTTGTAACCAGGATTCGCAGACAAACATGGCACCTCGCCATCGATCTTCAATGGAGAGATGAGAGATAATTTTAACTAGGCATAACTGAGTTAACTCCGCCCAGTTATGGATCTGCACTGACTTGGTTTTCTCGTCTTCCTCAGCCATTTTTGGGGGAAAACTAACACATGAAAATTATTAGAATTTCAAAAACTTATAGGTTGTGCATTACCATCCGAGCAACTATCGATTTGGTGGGTTATGATAATGTCACGTGGCAAAATCTGATAGTTTTGTAGGGCTTTGTTACTTGTTAGTGGTTAGTGGTTAGTGGCACGAATGAATCATATGGGTTTATGATTATGACATAAATAAAGTTCTAATATTAACGTATGACATAATTTGCCCTTACCTATATATTCTAGTTTTGGTCTGTTAACAACTTGTTTGGATGGTTGATACCTGTAGTTTATAATGTATCATTTTGTACTATAATGGCTTGTAATGTATTATTTTATAAATATAGTATTTGAATAAATTGTGTACATTATTGCGATTTAATAATATTCTTTACTTTCTTTAATCCCGTGTCAAGTCAAAACCAGACAAATAAATTGAAACGGACAAAGTAGTACATTAAGGTGACAATTTCTCTTTCATGTCTCATTGATGCATAGTCACCACAAGATCATGGTAGGAGTGATCAAACAAGAGCTTAATGAATACATCAACTTCCCTCTTTTGCAAATGACAAGAATTTTGACACTTCTTGTTGTCACCTTAACAACTCTAGTTGATCCTTTTGATCCTCAAGTTCAACTGAACTACTACCAAAGTCCTTTGATAATCCCCTCTCTTTCATCAACGCTCGAATTTTCTCCGCATCATTCCATCTTCCCATTTCACCGTATAAATTAGCCAACACGACATAGTAGGCCGAGTTTCTTGGTGCCAATCCTATAAGCTTCCATGCAGCAAACTCACTCAGTTCTTGATTTCCATGTAACCTGCAGCCAGCAAGCAATGCCCCCCAAACGCTCTTTGTTGGTTCCATTGGCATGTCTGTGATCATCCTTAACGCGTCTTCTAAATACCCTGAACGTGCTAATAGATCAACCATACACGCATAGTGTTTCACACCAGGTGGAAATCCATACTTCTCATTCATCAACCAAGAAAAAATTTCTCTTCCCTGTGCAACCATTCCGGTATAAGCACAAGCACAAAGCACGGCTACTAAAGTCACTTCATCAGGTTTGACATTTTCGCGCTCCATGATGAAGAACCATCGCACTGCCTCCTCCCCGCTTTTAGCTAACGCCAACCCCCTGATCACAGCATTCCAAGTATACACATTCCTATGCTTCATCTCTTGAAATACCCAAAAACCGTGTTCGATTTTCCCACACTTCCCATACATATCTATCAAAGAAGTACCCAAAATCACATCCATTTCCCATCCACTCCTCCTTATTTCATCATGTATCAATACCCCCATATCTAAAGCACCACAATTAGCACAAGCAGACAATGCATTCACCATCGTCACCCGATTAGGCGCCACACCCGAATCCCTCATTTTCTCAAACACAACAAGTGCATCACCAAACTTCTCACAATCTCTATACCCCATAATCAAAACCGTCCACGAAACAACATCTCTTTGAGGCATTTCATCGAACACTTGCTGACAAAACTCAATTTCACCACAAGAAGCATACAAATTCAACAACGAATTCTGCACATAAATATCACAAACATAACCCCATTTCACAACATGGGTATGTACAGATTTGCCTAATTTTAGCTCCTTAAGGTCAGATAAAGACTTTAGAACAAAAGGGTACGTGTAATTATTCGGAAAAATACCTTCTTTATGCATATGAACATACATGGAAATCGAATTCTGTTTCAGTACTGGGATTTCGGAATGTGAACATTCTTGAATCAGTGTGTTGCAGATGAAGATGTGGGGTTTCTTGATGAGTTTAGTGTAAAGGGTGTAAGCAGAGTTTAAGAGACCTAAAGATTTGGATACAGAGATGAAGTTGTGGGCTATGGTGGTGTTGAAATGGAGATTGTTGTGGATGATTTGAGCTTGGATTTGGGAGATTTGAGAAGGTGAAATACAGGTTTTGTTCAAGAAATTGAGGATTTGTCTGGATATATTGTTGAGTTGTGAATAGGAGTTCGATATCAATGGCATGATTGAGCTTCCACTCATTCATTTCTTTCAAATGGAGGGAAATGAAAGAGCTTTTATAGAGCCATAATACATAAATAATCATTCAAACTCGGTTTGAGCTCATAAGTAAACACTACAACTTTTAATATGCACATCTAGATACTTCAATTCGCTTTTACTATGTTGAACACTTCAAATTCCAAAATGATCATCTAGACACCTCCAATTTATCGAGTGTCCATGAGACACAATGGCAATGAGTTGGAGTGTTTGGTGGCTAGTTGAGACTATATGAAGGTGTCGAGATGCGAACTCTTAAAATTGGAGTGTCTAGTAACTGGTCAAGATCAAGTTTGAGTGTTTGTGCATGTGTATATATATATATATATATATATATATATATATATATACACAA